>SJYX01019660.1:136438-170263 GCA_006410675.1 Oreotragus oreotragus | reverse complement strand
AGGAGAACAGAATCTGAACTTAAGAGATACAGCTTCTGCAGAGGCAGTGGGTATCAAGAAAACTCGTGATGGAGCAGAGATTGGCTGGAGTCTAATAGGCAACCCAAAGCTGAGAGCCCCTGGCCCTGAAGAATTGTAATCTTCTATTTGTTCCTCCAAGCATGTCAGCCCAGAGTTGTCATCAGTTTTTCTCCCACTTTATAGTCCATGCGAGTGAGACCAAAAGTTCAGGAACATCTGAAAGAGCAGAGTCACTGGATTTAGGATGAGCAATTTCCCTTTTCTTTCACTCCTCCTTCTATGATTTTCTATACTTTATCAGCAGAAAGATCACACTCTAAATCACCTTTCTTTTGTTGTTCTACTGCAGAAGGAATTAATTGTTCAACCGCCTGCTGTTCTACACTCACCAGTAAGAAGATCCCTATCCAGAGGCTGGAGACCTACTGCAGAATTACCAGCAGTCAGTGTCCCTGGGAAGCTGTGATGTGAGTGGACCATGACTGCTCACACTCAACCCTTGGTCCTGAGTTCTTCTCCTGTGCAGTGAACAAGGTTCTTATCAGACTGAGCTGGAGATGCTTCAAACCATCTCTAACCCAATCCTTCCTTAGTGACTCAGACAGTAAAAAATCTGCCTGCAATGCAGGAGACCCAGGTTTGACCCAGCGTCAAGAAGATCCCATGGAGAAGGGGATGGCTACCCACTCCAGTATTCTTGCCCCGGAGAATTCCATGGACAGAGGAGGCTGGCAGGCTACAGTTCATGGGGTATCAAAGAGCTGGACACTACTGAGTTTCTGATCTGATCTGAACCCAAGCCTAGGAATGTTCCCATGGGAAAACAGAATTCAAGAAAATAAAAGGACTTCCTCCTCCCAGATTCTGTCCAGCCATCGGTTCAGCTCTCAGTTCCTTCATGCAGAGACATGGTGGCTTCCCCTGGGCCAGCAAAAGCAGCTGTTTCTCCTGAGGCCCCTTCTTCCTCTTCCATAGCTGGGGCAGCCCCACCACCCTGACTATCGGACCAGGCATGTTTCCTATACAGTAGCAACACTCCCAGGCTGAACATGTAAGGTTCTCCATCTAACTGTGCCCTCCTATCCCCCACAGCTTTAAGGCCAAACTGGTCAAGGAAGCCTGTGCTGACCTTGAGCAAAAGTGTGTCCAGGATGCCAGGACAAGAAAATGCAAACTCTAAAGCTTTGATACTCATATCTGCACTGAAGCAAAGCTGACATCTGAGAAACAATTAATAGTTCCTATTCTTCCCCAAAGAATAGTCTAATCTAGTCAAAGTTATGGTTTTTCCAGTAGTCTTGAATGGATATGAGAGTTGGACTATAAAGAAAGGTGAACACCAAAGAATTGATGCTTTTGTACTGCTGTGTTGGAGAAGACTCCTGAGAGTCCCTTGGACTGCAAGGAGATCGAACCAGTCAATCCTAAAGGAAATCAGTCCTGCATATTCATTGGAAAGACTGATGCTAAAGCTGAAGCTCCAGTACTTTGGCCACCTGATGCAAAAAGCTGACTCATTAGAAAAATACTGATTTTGGAAAAGATTGAAGACAAGAGGAGAAGGAGATGACAGAGGATGAGATGGTCTGATGGTATCACCAGCTTGACGGACGTGAGTTTATACAAGCTCTGGGAGGTGACGATGGACAGGAAAGCCTGCCATGCGGCAGTTTGTGGGTTTGCAAAGTCAGACACAACTAAGAGACTGAACTGAACTGATTCTTCCCAAGATGTGTTCTGAGATAATTTTATTATAATTCTAAGGAATGTGAGCTTTGTACAATTATTTGAATCATATTTTTTCTTTTTTTCAGATTTTGTTTTATTTATTTATTTTTTTACTTTACAATATTGTATTGGTTTTGCCATACATCACCATGAATCTGCCATGGGTGTACGTGTGTTCCCAATCCTGAACCCCCCCTTCCCACCTCCTTCCCCATACCATCTCTCTGGGTCATCCCAGTGCACCAGCCCCAAGCATCCTGTATCCTGCATCGAACCTAAACTGGCAGTTCATTTCTTATATGATATTATGCATGTTTCAGTGCCATTCTCCCAAATCATCCCACCCTCTCCCTCTCTCACAAAGTCTGAAAGACTGTTCTATACATCTGTGTCTCTTTTGCTGTCTCACATACAGGGTTATCTCTAAGAGTTGGTATTGTAGTTTAATGTAACTTGAAATTAACTTCATTAATTACTTCAATAAGATGGGTTTTAAATGTAGACCCTTGCAAACATCCATCAGTACCCTGAAAACCGCAGCACGCTCCTCTCCACTCGACCTCACTGATTTGCCTTTAGAAACCTAAAGTGTGTGGTACTGATTAGATATTCAACAACAAAGAACCTAATATCTTGTGTTGAAAAGATGGAGGTTCATGTTACAAAGAGTCAAAACTGTGAGGTCCTGTCTGTTGAAGTTGTAGCTTTAAGAATGAGTATGAAAAATATACATTAGTCATGTACTTGTTGCTTTTGTCTGCACCTGTTAAAATATTGCAAGAAAAGGATGAGCTCAGGAAAGAATGGACTGATTTTAAATGCAATATAATTAAGTACCCAAATCTTAGATCTGAGATTATTGGGAAAGCCATCTGTTCTGAGTTCCAAAAATTAAAAGAAGGACTTTAGGGGAGGAAAGTAAAAGGATTTCAGTAATAAAAATCAGAAAAAAAAATTTCTTATTTAGATGAAGTGACTTAGGGCAAAAATCAGATTGAAGCTGGAGCCTTGCCATTTCAAGCCCCATTAAGCTCAAGGAGAGAGGGAGGAAAAGAGAGAAAGAGAGAGGGAGGGAGGAATGCAGAAAACCATTTAATAAGTTTATCTAGAAAGAAACATGGGCTGTGGTTACTGGCATATGAAATTGACTGAGCGGGAAGGTATCAGCCTACTAAGTTATCAAGAAAGAGAATTATACTATATCACCATAAAAGCCATGACTGAATGATTGTGCACTGGAAAAACAAAAAGAGAAGTCACTGACAGATCAAAATGAAAACAAACTCCAAACCCTACAGTGCAGCAAGCAGTCATCAAAGGCTGCAGGTTCCCTAGAAGATCATGTCTCTCTACAACACCCACTTCAAAGGTGGCCAAGGGGAGTCCTTACAAGTGCAATCAGGAGCCAGGATCAAAAAGACAAAGGAAACTCCCCAGATTGCAGAATCGAGCCTCAGCAAGGTAAGGGGTTTGATGAGTCCTTCTAACCTCTGCCTAAAGGACTGGAGAATTGCTACAGAACAATATCCATGGGCGTCCACCATCTTCCCCTCCATGAAAGAGGGTGTGGATGGCAAGCAGCCTGTCCCCTGCAAACACAATACATTGCATCAGGGGCAAAGAGCTTGTCTTTTTAGTTCACAGGTCATGGACAAAGTATTGTTATTGCTCACTTGCTCATTCATGTCCAACTCTTTGAGACCCCCACGAACAAAAAAGTACTGGGTTGGCCGAAACATTCCTCCAGTTTTTAAGTAAAAATAAAAGACACACTTTTCATTTTCACCAAGAATTTTATTGAACAACATAGTCACCATTTTGTTCCACTATTTTGTGCCATTTTTCCCAAAGCTATTTATTTCTTTTGAACAAAGAACTGTTCCAGGTGCCTTTTATAGTCTTCCAGGGAACTGAAAGTTTTTCCATTAAGAGAATTTTGTAAAGATAAAAATAATGAAAACCTGAAGTTGCAGCATCTGAACTTTCCAGCTAAGCCATAACAGTTTTCGCTTGATCATCAAAGAAACATGAGGTCTTACGTCATCCCGATGGAAAATTATGCATTTTGTGTTGACTAATTCCAAATGCTTTTCATCTAATTCTGATTTCCATTGGTCTAATTGGAGTTTGTTGTAATTAATTGTTTGGTTTTCCAGAAGGCTCTCTTAATAAACATCACCTTCTTTGGATGAAGTCAGGCCTTTGGTGTGGTTATTGGTGGTTCATTTTAGTTGCCCCATGATCTCTTCCATTCCACACTATTTTACAGTATTCACTTTTCATTGCCCATGACAATTTGCTTTAAAAACGGAATTTTTTTTAAAATGTTTAAGTAGAAAATTGCACTTGGAAATACAGTCAAGAAGTTGTTGGGTTGTTTTTTTTTTTTTCTGAACTTATGTGAAACCCAGACATCAAAGCAATGAACATAGCTAGGCTGGTGCAGATGATTTTCAGTGTTTGATTTGGATATTAGGAGTATGTCAGCTATCTTCCGTGCAGTATAACATTTGTTTTCAATTAATGTCTTGATTTGAACACTTTCAACTTCAACTGTTATATACAATCATGGAGCATAGTTCAGCAAGAAATCTCCAGCATGAAACTTCAAAAACAACTTTTGACATGTTGTTTCAATCAATCAGTCACAGCTGGGAATACCAGACCACCTTATCTGTCTCCTGAAAAACCTGTTTGTGGGTCAAGAAGCAACAGTTAGAACTGGACATGGAACAACATACTGGCTCAAAATTGGGAAAGGAGTGCGTCAAGGCTGTATACTGTCACCCTATTTGCTTAACTTCTATTCAGAGTACAGCATGCTAAATGCCAGACTGGGTAAATCACAAACTGGAATCAAGATTGCCAGGAGAAATAGCAACAACCTCAGATACACAGATGATACCACTCTAAAGGCAAAAAGTGAAGAGGAACTAAACAGCCTCTTGAAGAGAGTGAAAGAGGAGAGTGAAAATGCTGGCTTAAAACTCAGCATTCAAAAACTTAAGATCATGGCAACCGGTCCCATCACTTCATGACAAATAGATGGGGGAAAAGTGGAAACAGAGACAGATTTTATTTTCTTGGGCTCCAAAATCACTGCAGACAGTGACTGCAGCCATGAAATTAAAAGATGCTTGCTTCTTGGAAGGAAAGATATGATAAACCTACACAGTGTATTCAAAAACAGAGACATCACTTTGCCAACAAGGGCCCCTATAGTCAAAGCTATGGTTTTTCCAGTAGTCATGTATGGATGTGAGAGGTGGACATAAAGAAGGTTGAGCACCGAAGAACTGATGATTTTGAATTGTGGTATTGGAGAAGATTCTTGAGAGTCCCTTGGACAGCAAGGAAATCAAACCAGTCAATCCTAAAGAAAATCAGCTCTGAATATTCATTGGAAGGATTGATGCTGAAGCTGAAGTTCCAATATTTTGGCCACCTGAAATGAAGAGCTGACTCATTGGAAAATACTCTGATTCTGGGAAAGATTGAGGCCAGGAGGAGAAGGGGGCGACAGAGGATGAGATGGCTAGATGGTATCACTGACTCAGTGGACATGAATTTAAGCAAATCACAGGAGATGGTGAAGGGCAGTGTAGTCTGGCAGGCTGCAGTCCATGGGGTAAAAAAGAGTCAGACATGATTTAGTGACTAAAAGGTAGCCTTCTCCATACATTGAGCTAATCTTTATGTGCATTTTAGTTGTGCTTTTCTTTCTTGAAATAATAAAGCATAATATGCTGAAATAATAAAGCATAATATGCTGAAAATGTTTTTTCCCTTCCATCTTCAATATTAAAATTCACCAATTTCGGTAAATATTTTTTAATGCACGCCGATAAGACAGCTGCCACAGTATAATCTAGCAAGATTGTTTCAAATGAAGTTAAAGGCAAGCAAGCACTACTACAGCCATTTTGTGGAAAAATCCAAATGAACTATCTGGTCAACCCAATAGCTCCATGTCCTCACCTGGCAGAGAGGACCACCTGAAATCCAGAGGTCCTGAACATTTCGGTGGATGCAGTGACTACACAGGACTTTGGGCTGTCTGTCTCAGGGGTAGGTTAATTGTGTTCACTGATGTTGAGAAAAAGTGAGCAGAGGACAAACTAGGATGGAAACTATTAGTCCTCACCAAAATTCATGTGCTCCTCTTCATTTCTCAGCCTCCTTTGCACTTAGACTAGAGCCATAGATTAAGTGAAAGTCAACACGATGTAGACAGATGTGATGCAAGCTGTGTCCATGCCTGGTTCTTTAAAACACCCTACACAATCTATCTGCTCTCTCTCCCCTGGCTTCAGTGAACTTGGAGGCTCCAGGTTCCAGATGGTGGCTGTAGTTTACAAACCAGTTGTATCTCAGAGTCACTCCTCAGAAAAGAGCACTCTGGGCAAGGCGACCCAAACCAATATTGCCGTGACACAAACAGAAAATAAATATCTGTCACGATAAGCTACTGAGATTGTCATGGTTGTTATTGTTCAAGCACAGGCCAGCTTTACTGTAAGGAAATGCTTTCAGCATTCTATTGCTTCAGATTTATCCTTTGCACAAAAGATTAAAGTTGACTGCTCCAAAAAAGATTATATGGGATAACATAGCAAATGAAGCTTTTAGATACAAAATTTTTAAATATAAGGTCTTTATTTTTATTTATTTAATTTTATTGGGACATAGTTAATTTACAATGTGTTAGTTTCAGGAGCATAGTTAATTTACAATGTGTTAGTTTCAGGAGTACAGCAAACTGAATCTCTTATATATATACATATATATGCATATGCATTTGCATGTGTGCATGCTCAATTACTTCAGTCATGTCTGACTCTTTGTAACCCTATGGACTGTAGCCCACCAGGCTCCTCTGTCCTTGGGATTCTCCAGGCAAGAATACTGAAGTAGGTTGCCATGCCCTCCTCCAGGGGATCTTCCTGACCCAAGAATTCAACCTGCATCTCCTGCATCTTCTGCATTGCTGGTAGATTCTTTATCCACTGAGCCACCTGGGAAGCTTGTATATACATACATGTGTATATGCACATACATATATACTTATGTGTGTTTGCATATACATATATACATACACACATATATCCACTCTTTTTAAGATTCTTTTCCTATATAAGCCATTGCAGAGTATTGAGTAGAGTTAGTTCTCTGTGCTGTACAGTAGGGCTTTACGTGAGTCTGAGTGAACTCCGGGAGATGGTGATGGATAGGGAGGCCTGGCGTGCTGCGATTCATGGGGTCGCAAAGAGTTGGACACGACTGAGCAACTGAACTGAACTGATTTTATATATAGCAGAGTATACATGTCAATCTTCTAATTTATCCCTCTCCCTTCTTACCTCTCAGTAACCATAATTTAACTTTCTACATCAATAACTCTATTTCTGTTTTGTAGATAAGTTCATTTATAGCCATTTTTAAGATTCCACATATAAGTGATATCACATGATATTTGTCTTTCTTGGACTGACTTACTTCACTCAGTACAACAATCTCTAGGTCTACTTATGTTGCTGCAAATGGTATTATTTCATCCTTTTATGGCTTAGTAATATTCCATTGTATATATGTAAAAATCCTCTTTATCCATTCCCCTATTGATGGACATTTAGGTTGCTTCCATGTCCTGGCTATTATACATAGTGCTGCAGCGAATACTGGGGTGCCTGCATCTTTTCAAATTATGGTTTTCTCCAGATCGTGTGTCTGGGAATGAGATCACTGGTTCATAGCTTGATTTTTAGTTTTCTAAGGAATCTCATACTGTTCTCCATAGTCGTTGTACCATTTACATTCCCACCAACAGTGGAAGAGGATTCCCTTTTCTCCACACCATCCTCAGCATTTATTATTTGTGGATTTTTTGATGATGGCCATTCTGACCTGTGTGAGGTCACTAAGGAAACAATCTCATTTACCATGGCATCAAAAAGAATAAAATACCTAGGAATAAACCTACCTAAAGAGGAAAAAGAAAACTATAAGATATTGATGAGAAAAATAAAAGATGACACAAACAGATGGAATGATATACCATGCTCTTTGATTAGAAGAATCAATATTGTGAAAATAGCTATACTACCCAAAGCAATCTACAGATTCAAGCAATCCTTATCAAAGTACCATTGGCATTTTTCACAAAAATACAACAAAAAAAATTTATAGTTTTTATGGAAACATAAAAGATCACAAAGAGCTAAAGCAATCTTGAGAAAGAAAAATGGAACTGGAAGAATTAGGCTCCCCAATTTCCAACTATATCTACAAAGCCACAGTCATCAAAACACTATGGTACTTCTGGCACAAAACCAGAAACATAGATCAATGGAAGAGGACAGAAAGTCCAGAGATAAACCCACGCACCTATGATCACCTAACCCATGATAAAGCGGGCAAGAATATACAATGGAGAAAAGACAGTCTCTTTGATAAATGGTGCTGGGACAACTGGGCAGTTACATGTAAAAGACTGAAATTAAAACACACCCTAACATCACACACAAAATAAACTCAAAATGGATTAAAGACGTAAGTCTAAGGCCTGATACTATAAAACCTTTAGTAGAAAACATGGGCAGAACACTCTTTGACATAAGTCACAGCAAGATCTTTTTCAATTCACCTCCTAGAATAATGAAAATAAAAACAAAAATAAATAAAAGGGGCCTAATTAAACTTAAAATCTTTTGCACAGCAAAAGAAACCATAAGCAAAATGAAAAGACAGCTCTTAGAATGGAAGAAAATATTTGCAGATGAAGTAACCAAGAAGAGATTAATCTCCAAAATACTGAGCTCATGCAGCTCAATATTAAAAAACAAAACAAAACAAACAAACAAAAAAACATAAAAGACCCAATCAAAACATAGGCAAAAGATCTAAATAGACATTTTTCCAAAGAAGGCATACACATGATTTAAAAGCACATGAAAAGATGTCCAACATCACTAATTATTAGAGAAATACAAATCAAAATATAAGGTTTTTATATAAAAGGCTTTTTTAAGGGAAATTTTTTATAAATAATTTCACAGTAAAAGAAATCACTTGAATTCCATAAGTGTATATTTTCTCCTCTTTTAAAATGGACTTAATCTGAATACCTACCTCATATATTTGCTGGGAGGACTCAATGAGTCAACCCACATGAAGTGAAATAATATGGCAGCTCAAATAGATTGCAGAAGTTAGCATTGTTATTGAAAACTTACTATTTTTTAGACATGTTAGACATTATATACTAACATATATTCCTAAAATTTTATACTAACATTCTCCTCCAAAAGTGTACACTTGGTCTCAGTGACCCTTGAGAAAGAGAGGTGTGGGCAAGTTGGTTCATTCGTGTCTGACTCTGTAACTCTATGGACTGTAGCCCTCCAGGCTCCTCTGTCCATGGGATCGTCTAGGCAAGAATACTGGCATGAGTTGCCATGCCTTCCTCCACGGGAGCTTCCTGACCCAGGGATCAAGTTTGTGTCTCTTATGTCTCTTGCATTGCCAGGATCTTTACCACTAGTACCACCTGGGAAGCCCCAAGAAAGAGAGGTAGCAGACACTGCTTTGCACTTGGGAAAAACAGGGTCCAAGGGCTTTGATATGGTGCAATTGTCACCAGACAGGTTCTAGAATCAATTCAGCCTAAAACACAGCACCTTGCCTTAGGGATTTTGTTACTGGTTTCCCAGTCTCAGGTCTCTATATTCTTTTTTTCTTTTTTTAAAGAGAGGATTGGAATAAAATGAAAGTTAACTTCTAGGAGCCTGGTGGGCTACAGTCCATAGCTTCACAAAGAGTCGGACATGACTGAAATGACTTAGCACACACGCACAATGCCTCTCAATTCTGTGTGTAACTTTTCATTATTAGAGGAACTATGGAACAGAACTGCGAAACAAACAAGGAGCCCTGATTCCCAGGATCCTTGCCCACTGATCATCCATCATTCTTTGAAAAACACTCAATACAGGAAAGGCAATCCACTCCAGTATTCTTGCCTGGAGAATTCTATGGACAGAGAAGCCTGGCAGGCTATAGTCCATGGGATCACAAAGAGTTGGGCATGACTGAGTGACTAACATACACACACAGGAAGATAAGATTTCCCAATGACGGAGGTGGGGAGAACCCATGCCTGCCCATCACTCAGAATCATTCCTGACCAAGGCCCCACATCTATCAGGCTCCAGGCCAGAGGCAAGTATCAGATCCAGCTCAAGTCACTGCTGAGTGCAAGTTCCAAGGAAGAGAGACACAGCAGCCGATGAAGCTGCCTCCGCTTGTGAGAGACAGCCAGGCAGCTGGACGGAACAGCTGCTGAACTTCAGTGATTTGCAATTTTGGTTTATTTATTCCCACTGAGGTTTCTCTGATTCAGATGCAATCCAAACTTTTGGATGGAAACACAAAAATGTAAAGTCATTTGCTCATAGGGCCCTCGAAACACCCAGGAGAGTTCTAAAATTATTCCTATTAAGGACACATAATCACTCAGCTGCATCCGCCACACACCTTAGAGGTCAGGAATGTTCCCAACTTGTTATACTGACACAGCTTTGGAGACCTCACATCCTCCACATGTGTAACTCAGGCGTTCCTTAGGGTAACATGCTTTTACGTGGAAGCATTTGGGAAAATTGGGGAGAAGACGTGGAGGAAGCCATTTGGCCAGGCTCAGGGCCTTTTCTAGCACCCACTGGCTAACAAAATCTGACCGATTTCTTAATATACCCATTTCCACTTACTGAGTAACACAGTAATCACTACACTGGGGTGGCTCAGCTGGTAAAGAATCTGCCTGCAATATGGGAGACCTGGGTTCAATCCCTGGGTTGGGAAGATCCCCTGGAGAAGGGAAAGGCTACCCACTCCAGTATTCTGGCCTGGAGAATTCCATGGGCTACAGTCCATGGGGTCACAAAGAGTTGGACATAACTGAGCGACTTTCACTTCATTTTTATTATATTACATTATATATATATATAGATAGATAGATAGATAGATATAGATATAGCCATTATATATGTATAAGCCATATATAATATATATATTATATATATATATATAGCTTCTCAAGTGGTGCTAGTCATAAAGAACTCGCCTGCCAATGAAGGAGACATGAGAGATGCAGGTTTGATCTCTGGTTTGGGAAGATCCCCTGGAGGAGGGCATGGCAACCCATTTAGATATTCTTGTCTGGAGAATCCCAAGGATAGAGGAGCCTGGTGGATTGCAGTCCATAGGGTTGCACAGAGTCAGACACTACTGAAGCAACTTAGCCTGTGTGTGTGTGTGTGTGTGTGTATATATATATATATTCATTTATTTCACACAACAAACCTCTAAGATAGGCATAGTTAGTATTTCCATTTTAACATAGCAGAGATTGGCTAGTAAGTTGCCCATGGTATCAAAGCTAATTAGTGGCAGAAAGTGAAAGCAAAATAGTTGTGTCCAACTGTGCAACCCCATGGACTACACAGTCCACGGAATTCTCCAGGCCAGAATACTGGAGTGGGTAGCCTTTCCCTTCTCCGGGGGATCTTCCCAACCCAGGGATTGAACCCAGGTTTCCCACATCATGGGCAGATTCATTTCCAGCTGAACCACCATGGAGGCTCATTAGTGGCAAAGCCATCAGGATCCTGATTTCAGAGTCTACACCAGACCACCTCTTCCAGAGCTGAGCAGGAAAGAACAAGGAAGATCCAAATTTCCTGGTCTCTACTTGGTCTCTTTATAAATAATTGGTCTCCAATTACTTTAGATGGGAGCTTAGAGACCATGCAGGCCAGTAAGGGGACTCTCTTAATCTTGTCCTCATGATGGACATGACCAATCAGCCACATCACTGCAATCTACTAATGCAAGGCAAGTTCTCAGAGTCCTTCTCAATATACCTCTCTGTGTAACTGTACAAATTTGATACATGAGGGTAAAGGAAAAGCCTGAAAACAGCCTTGCAATGACTCCATATCACTATTCAATTCTGTATTCACCCCGTTAAAGACTCTAATTAATTAAAGACCCCACTAATGATGACTTCTCCTTACACCATCTTCTACTAGGGATCATAATGCTGTGCCTGAAGAAAACACACATGGATTCTTGCCTCCTTTTTCTCTTTGGTGTTTTTAGCCATCAGGCACCTTGTCTGCAATGTGCGCTCAGGGAGTAATAAGAACTAGATGGCTGGTTTTTCAAATGTGCTCCTTGAATCCTTGGGGTAGGATGGCACGTTATGTTTGTCATTTAGTCCCTAAATGTGTCTGACTCTTTTGCAAACCCATGGACTGTAGCCTGCCAGGATCCTCTGCCCATGAGATTTTCCAGGCAAGGATCACTGGCGTGGATTGTCATTTCCTTCTCCAGGGAATCTTCCTGATCCAGGGATCAAACCTGCATCTCCTGCATTGGCAGGTGGATCACTGGCAGGTGGATTCTTTACCACTGAGCCACCAGGGAAGCGCTGTGAGGGCAGGGGGTCACCTATTCCGCTTCAAACAGAACCTATCCATGACAGTATATTTGAGGTACAGGATTTGGCTATTTGATTTCAATTGGAAAAGGCTTTAGCAGATAAGTAAATAGTTTAGAAATGCACAGGAACCTCCATACTGTTTTCCATAGAGTACACAACAATTTCCACGGCCCCCCCCCCAAGAGTGTACAGAGACTCCCTTTTCTCCACATCTCAACAACATTTACGGTGTCTTGTCTTTTTAACAAAAGTCATCCTAACAACAGGTATGGAGTGATATCTCATTATGGCTTTGAATTGCATTTCTGGGGTGGTGGTTGTCATTTCTGGGGTGGTGGTTGTCAAAGTGTACAAACATTCAGTTATAAGATAAACGAGTTCTGGGGGTCTAAGGCACAGCAAGGTGACTCAAGTTAATAACACTATATTATATACTTGAATATAATGTGGTTTTGAAGAAGATTCTTGAGAGTCCCTTGGACTCTCAAGGAGATCAAACCAGTCAATCCTAAAAGAAATCAACCTAAAAGAAATCAATCCTAAAAAGAAATCAACCTTGAATATGCATTGGAAGGACTGATGCTGAAGCTGAAGCCCTAATACTTTGGCCACCAGATGCGAACAGCTGACTCACAGGAAAAGACCTTGACCCTGGGGAAGCCTGAAGGCAAAAGGAGAAGAGGGAAGCAGAGGATGAGATGGATGGATGGCATTACCCATTCAATGAACGTGAACTTGGGCAAACTCTGGGAGATGGTGAGGGACAGAGAGGCCTGGCATGCTGCAGTCCATGGGGTTACAAAGACTTGAACACAACCTAGAGACTGAGCAATAACATTAACAATATACTTGAAATCTGCTAAGAGAGTAGATCATGAGTGTTCTCACCACACACTCCCCACCCAAGAAAGGTAACGATGTGTGATGATAGAGGTGATGGGTGCATGAGTTAACTTGCTTGCAATAATCATTTCCTAATGGCATCTGGTCCCATCACTTCCTGGGAAATAGATGGGGAAACAGTGGAAACAGTGTCAGACTTTATTTTTTTGAGCTCCAAAATCACTGCAGATGGTGACTGCAGCCATGAAATTAAAAGACGCTTACTCCTTGGAAGAAAAGTTATGATGAACAACCTGGATAGCATATTCAGAAGCAGAGAGACATTACTTTGCCAACTAAGGTCTGTCTAGTCAAGGCTATAGTTTTTCCAGTGGTCATGTATGGATGTGAGAGTTGGACTGTGAAGAAGGCTGAGTGCCGAAGAATCGATGCTTTTGAACTGTGGTGTTGGAGAAGGCTCTTGAGAGTCCCTTGGACTGCAAGGAGATCCAACCAGTCCATTCTGAAGGAGATCAGCCGTGGGATTTCTTTGGAAGGAATGATGCTAAAGCTGAAACTCCAGTACTTTGGCCACCTCATGCGAAGAGTTGACTCATTGGAAAAGTCTTTGATGCTGGGAGGGATTGGGGGCAGGAGGAGAAAGGGACGACAGAGGATGAGATGGCTGGATGGCATCACGGACTCGATGGACGAGAATCTGAGTGAACTCTGGGAGTTGGTGATGGACAGGGAGGCCTGGCGTGCTGCGATTCATGGGGTCGCAAAGAGTCGGACACGACTGAGTGACTGAACTGAACTGAACTGAATGCATATAAATGCCAAACTATCACGCTGTACACCTTCAATACATAACAATCTTTATTTATCAAATATTCCTCAGTAAAGCTGAGTAAAGACTGCTCAGGAATAGGAACTATTCAGTTCTGATGTTCTATGACAGTAAGTTATCGGGGAACTAAGATTCTCTGACTGCTAGATTCAATTATGGGGATGAGATTCTTGTGTGCTACAGTTTATGGGTTCCCAGAGACCTGGAAATGTTCAGAGTTGCTGAGATCTCCCACATTTGGATGGAAGCCTAGCAGAAGTCTTAGTGCCCCTTTTTAACCTTCAGAATCCTAAAGACCACCACATGAACATAGGAACCAGGGAAGGTACTTGAATCTCCTTGTCTCTTCATGCCCTCGGTCTCCTAGATTCTTTTTCCGCTGCATAAGGTTCATTTCAGTGAAAGCAGAGCTTTGTAAAAATGACCCTCTAGATTACCATCTGATCTCAGTCATTGCACAAATATGGGCTGAATGAAAAAAAAAGTGTGTCAAGTCCCCACCCCTTAATTTACCTCTTCTGTCCTGTTAACTTGCTGGAATCTGTAACAGCAATTTAGGACTTGCCTTTGTTATGATTCATTCATGACCCTGGCCAGGCAAAAGCTTCCCCGGATGCTCCCACAGACCCTGCGCTGTCTTTAAAAGACACACAGAGCAGCCAGCGCTGCAGAGAGGCTGAGACAAACTCAGAAATTGGCAACTCTCAGGCTGCAGCTGGCGACCTCGCCCCTCGACATGAAGGTCTCTGCAGTGCTCCTGTGTCTGCTGTTCACAGCCACCCTCTGCAGCATCCAGGTGTTGGCTCAGCCAGGTAAGCTCCTCTCTCGGCAGGAAAACTGATCACTGCCTTCACTGTCAGATCATCAAGAATCTTCAGAGACTTGCTGAGAACTCCCTCATTTTAAAGATGGGAAAATGGGTTTCATGAGTGGACAAGAAGAACCTCAACCTCACAATCAGAGGAAGAGACAGAACTAGAAACCCAGGCCACTGAACTGGTCCCCCTGTTTCTTCCTGACATGAATATTGAGAGCAATGTTGTATCCATCCATGATCTGGATGCCCTCGCTTGTTTGAGGATGGGGACACATGAGAGAATGACTTCTCTTACTAGGGGCATAGAGGGGATTTTTTTCCGTGATGGAGAGAAAAAAAAAATCTTTTGATTGTAAACCCCAGATTTTTACTGGACTCCAATACAGCCTTTAGGATCAATGGTTAGAAGAAAGGCATGAGATTCCAGGGGAATCTCTCAAGGTGATGTGTTTTGATTCTGTTTGGGAAAAATATCTGTATGTTTGTATATAACTCATGTTTTCACCCTCTGATGACTTAGATTTACTGTATGTATCAGTCTGAATAAGGCAATGCACACTGGGGTAACAAGCAAACCAAAATTATCAGTGGCTTAACACAACAAAGGTTAATTTTCTTACCTATACTGAACACTCATAATGTATTGCCTAGAGCTTTGACTTCATATACTCAGGATTCTGGATGGATGGAGCAATTGATGGATTGGGAATATTACTGCTTAGTGTAAGGAAGGAGAAGAAAGATCTCAAAGGTCTTGCACTGGTAATTATAAAAACTAGCTTAGAAATGGGAGAAGGCAATGGCACACCACTCCAGTACTCCTGCCTGGAAAATCCCATGGGCAGAGGAGCCTGGTGGGCTGGCATCCATGGGGTTGCTAAGAGTCAGACAGGACTGAGCGACTTCATTTTCACTTTTCACTTTCATGCATTGGAGAAGGAAATGGCAACCCACTCCAGTGTTCTTGCCTAGAGAATCCCAGGAATGAAGGATACTGGTGGGCTGCCGTCTATGGGGTCTCACAGAGTTGGACACGACTGAAGTGATTTAGCAGTAGCAGCAGCAGCTTAGAAATGGCATTTTTCACTTTGTCTCCTCACTTTCTGGTTAAAATTAGTTAATGGTTCTAATCAACCAAGAGTAGCAGAGAAATGTGAGTCTACTATGTGTCCAGAAATCAGAGAATGGAGAATATCTGGTGAATGGAATTATGACTTTGACACAGCTACATAACTCTTTGTAAGGACAAAGTTGGAGTGTATGGCATTGACCAAGCTTTTTCCAAACCCTCGCCTGTAACAATGGGTCTCTATTGCATAGCTGGGGACACCTATCAGTGGGAGAGGTACAGGATCTCAGAGCAGACAGATTTTGTCTCCATCTCTTACATTTCTTTGCCTTCTCTTAAATTTCCTTCCTTACAAAGTCATGCTTAAAAATTATCTATATCATTAGTGCTCACGCTTTCTGTTCACTTTTCCCTCAATTCAGCTTCTATTCCAACCATCTGCTGCTTTAATGTGTCCAGAAAGAAGATCTCCATTCAGCGACTGCAGAGCTACAGAAAAATCACGGGCAGCAAATGTCCTCAGAAAGCTGTGATGTAAGTAGACAAAGCTTACCCTCTCCCAGTCCCAAACTTCACTTCTGGGGGAGAGAGTTCTTGAAGCAACACTAGAGCTACCTGGAACTCTGCACTTAGTTTCATCTCTGTAATCTAATCCATGAGTTTTCACAACAGGAAATTTTCACTCTAGATCTCTACGTAGATGTTTGTTCAGATCATCCCAGTTCCTTCGAGTCAAGAGCGAGGATGGCTGTACTGACCCATCATGAGCAGCCACTCACCATCAGCATCCCACCCTTCCTCTCTTCCCTCCCCTGCTCCCTCTGCAGGTCCTTTATCCTATGGCAGATGGTACTGGAAGGTTTAGGATTAAACGAGCACACTTTTCAAAGAGGATCCTTAATATTTTCTTATCTCCCACAGATTCACCACCAAACAGAACAAGAAAATCTGTGTTGATCCCCAGGAGAAGTGGGTCCAGAATGCCATGGAGTACCTGAACCAAAAATCCCAAACTTTAAAGTCATAAATATTCACCTTTTAAAAAAATATTAGGCTTGGTTCACTTTCCGGCTCTTCCTAAGATGTATTCTGAGATCATCACAACTTCATTCTAAAAGTAATGGCTTTTATTTAATAATGAAAGATGTATGTTTTATTTAAAGTTATTAAAGCTTTTAAAAGTTCTCCACCATGGATTTTTGCTATTTTTAAAATGTACAGCTTTGGTTGGGTCCCTTTCCTTCAGTGAACCCCAATTCAATCCCCTGCAAAAGATGAGGAATGTTGTCTCTTTCCTCCTTACTTCCCTGGAATCTTGTAAGGGTCCTGGCAAGGATTATCAAAAGGACAGTGTTTTGTATTGTTAAGAAGACGCCACTCAAGGAAAGAGTGGGATGAATTGAGAGAATAACATGGAAACATGTACATTACCATATGCAAAATAGATAGCAAGTGAGAATTTGCTGTGTAGAACAGGGAACTCAACCCAGGGTTCTGTGACAACTTAGAGGGGTATGATGTGGTGGGAGACAGGAAGTGAGTTCAGGACGGAGGGGGCGTGTGTATACCTGTGGCTGATTCGTGTTGATATGTGGCAGAGGCCAACACAGTATTGTAGAACAAACATCCTCCAATCATTGCATTTTGTTCTATACTTCTCAATATTCTACAATGATAATCTCTGATAATTAAAAAAAAAGAAGACATCACTCTCGTAAACCAAAGGTTTATGAGATTCAGAATGTTAAATAGAAATGCATGTTATTTTAGGAATTTATAAAAATACATTTTTATTACATTCTGTGGTTGTACTTTTTGTGGAGAATCCGCATTGATCCGGGAGGGAGAAAGATAGGAGAAGGGATGAGAGATATGGTTACGGAGGGGGGATTGTGTTCCTGAGACATGGTCTTTTGGCGCTGCTGGTTTTGAATGCGATTCAGGGCAGGGGGTGGGGTGGGGTGTGACACGATGACAACCAGACAAAACCTCTCCATCCCTCTACTTCCCAGTCTCCCAGAGAGGTTTCCCAGACCCCAGGTACTTCAGCCTCTTATTCAGCAGGACCCTCACCACCATTCCTCTCCTGGTCAGCGCCATGCTTGCCCCAGATTTTTCTCCCATGACCCACTGTAGCCTGTGATATCCTCCCCATGCCTGCTTTATTCCTCTGATTGAAGAAGGAATTCATAGGGCTTGGACCCCATCTTAGGCCTGTTCATGCTGATTATGCTCGCCACCTCTCCAATGGACTCTGGACTCTGTGCTTAGTGCCTATGGAAACTACAATAGAAGGATAAGACCCACTTTGGACAGGGGAATCTTGAAGATCACATCCAGGTTACTCATCGCCTGAGAGAAAACATACTCTAATCACCCCTGCTTCCGAACAGGTCATAAATTCTGTCTGTATCTATTGTAGTGTAACCATAGGCTTATTGATTATTAACTGTTTGAACACCTAACACTTGACAACACTTGAATAATGGGGTTATTGCGACTGTATTTACCCTTCCTTTGTTTTATGTAAGTCTCAAGGAAATTGGGGTGGTGGGTTCGGACACATACACATGGGGTATAAGAGATTTTCACAAATGCTGGTTGGGGTCCTTGGCTAAGAGGAGACTCTGCCTTGGGTCCGCCGGTGTAATAAACTGCACTCCATTATCTTCATTGTCCTTCTGAGTTAGTTTGTTTCCTGGAACGCGTGGCTATAACATTTGGTGCGTGGGCCGGGAAACTCCTCGCTTTGAGGAGACAGGTCTCATTTGAGGCCACCCTGAGGCTTTGTAGCTTGAATAGCCTAGAGGAGGGAAGGCGCCTCGCCCCTCTGGAAGAATTTGGCCTCTCAATGCCCGGTTTCTTTGCTTTGGCTGGTAGTGAATGGCAGCAAGGCAACTGAGCGCTCAGGTGGGGAGGAGCCCACCAGCAGGGTGGAAGAGGGGGCCTGATCACCCCCCCTTGGAGGGACCAGAAGGGAGATGCATAGGAAACTGGTTTAGGTTGGTGACAATAGCTGCTCGGCACTCAGGTCAACGGCCGTGCCAGGGATAAAGAAAGGGAACTTAGGGTTTAAGAAAGCCAGTTAGGAGGTGCGTCCACGCCATCTTAGGGAATATGCCGAGTTGTCCCCACAGGGTTTTACAAAGAGGATATCGATTTCTGCACACTTGTATTCTGCCCTCCCCCAGGAGGTACCCATCTGCTGTGTGACCCATCATCTCCCCTTCCAGTGGAAACAGGTAGATTGGTTTCTCGGGAAGGCCCTGGGACATGGGAATCCAGAGGTAAGAAAGTGGGAGGAAGCAGATCTAAGGCCACTGTATTGGAGAATATGATTAAGAATTTTAATAAAGGATTTGATGAAAACTATGGGAGGAAAATGACACCTGGCCAGCTCCGTACCCTTTGTGAAGTCGAATGGCCTTCAATGGGAGTTGGCTGGCCACCAGAGGGAACTATAGACTTAAATCTCATAAAGGCAGTCTATGCCATAGTTACGGGAAAGCCCAGACACCTCGACCAGTTCCCGTACATAGACTCTTGGCTGGGAATAGCCCAAGACCCCCCAAATGGGCCCATTTTTATGCTCATGGTGGGGAAGGAAAAATCTTGATGGCCCAAAAGGTAACCAAGGATGAGGAGGAAATTTTACAGGACCCTGAAGGAGATGAGCTCCCACCACTACCATATTGGATGATGGTTCCACCAGCTAGTAACACTGAGGCCATCGGAGGCCCAACCGGAGGAACCAGCCCGAGACCGGTAAGCCTCCCAGACCCCTCAACGGTCCCAACAGCTCCACAGGTTGTAGAGCCGCCCCCCACCCCGCCCCCCCAGCAGGCTCCAGCCTCAGCTGGAGGGACAATGAGCCCACCGGACTCTACCAGCCTGGATGCTGCCACTGCGTTCCCTAAACTCTACTCTCCGCTCCCAGTAAGTACTCCTGGACAAGGGGGAGAAACCACTGGAATTAAACAAAGGCTCTGCTCGGCCAAAGAGCCAGAGGAAAGAATATCCTTGCAGATGCCCCTCAGAGAAGCTCAGCAACCCCCAATGATAGGGGAGGACAGCAACTATCACCAGGCTCCTGTAACCTGTTACTATCAGCCCTTTTCATCAACCGATACACTGAACTGGCAAAAACACACCCCCTTTTACTTGGTGGAACCCCAGGGCATGACTAGACTAATGGAGACTATTTTCCACACTCATCGGCCAACCTGGGGCAATATAATGCAATTACTAGCATCTCTCTTTAATACAGAAGAGAGATATAAGCTCAACACTGAGGTGAGGAAATGGTTACAGGAGATGGTTCCTGAGGGCGCTGCTAACCCAGAGAGCTGGATAGAGCAAGGCCTTCCCCACTGACAGACCTAACTGGGACTACAATACAGAGGAAGAAAAAATCCAATTAGATACCCGCCGGCGATTATACAAGGACTTAAAAGGGGAGCCCAGAGGCCGATGGACATATCTAAACTGGCCAGAATAGTTCAGAAGGGAAACGAGTCACCTTCCGAATTTTATGAGAGACTTTGTGAGGCATACAGACTCTGTACACCCATAGATCCTGAAGCTATGGGCTCCCAGATTGTTATCAATTCGGCATTTATTTTGCAAGCATGTCCTGACATAAAATGAAACCTTCAAAAGACCGAGGGAGTTCTATCCATATCTCAGCTGATTGAAATAGCAGATAAGGTGTTCTGGAATAGGGACATGGAAATAGAAAAGAAATACGAGAAAAAGGTATAAAGACGTGCAGAGGAGAATAGACGAGAGGTTTGCAATTTGGGCTGCTGTGCTTGGAATGTCTTCCTAAGACTTTTCCACCGCTAAAGCAAAGAACCCCCCACCCCCCCAGCTTCGAGGTCAGGACAGCCCTCCAACTGGTCCCAACAGAAGCCACATGGACTCCATTACAGCCAAATCAATGCACCCACCTTGGGTTCGGTCATTGGAAGAATGAATGCCCAGAAGGAAGAAGGGAGAATAAACCCCCCCTGGTTGCAGAACTCACTAACATAGCGACTGAATAGGGATGCTGGGGCTCAAAGACATCAGGTCCTCGAGAGCCCACGGTAGCTTTAAAAATTGGGGACCAAGACACTGACTTTATGGTGGACATCGGGGCAGAATTGTCTGTGGTAACTAAACCCGTGGTGCCACTGTTTAAAAGGCCTGCCACCGTAACTGGGGTTTCGGGAGAAGAAATGGTTAAGTCGTTCTGCCAGCCCAGGAAATGTCAGAGGGGGGGTCACCAAGTGAATCATGAGTTCCTGTATATCCCTGAGTGCCTAGTACCCCTGCTGGGGAGAGACTTCCTCTCCAAACTGGGAGCGCAAGTGCTTTCTCTCCTGAAGAAAGGCCCACTTTTCGGGTGGGTACAACAACCTACTTACTCTCCCTCTCTGTGCCCCCTCAAGATGAACAGAGGTTACATGAGCCCCCTGGAGATAGACAAGACAAGGCAACAGAGTTGGAGAAAAGGCTAACTCTGCTGTTCCCTGAGGTCTGGGCTGAAGATAAGCCCCCTGGGCTAGCTAGACACCAAGTCCCTGTAATAATAGAACTCAAACCTGGTGCCACCCCAGTGAGAAAGTGACAGAAGCCTGAATCGGGCTTCTGCCTCACATCAGCAGGCTGAAACAGGCCAGCATCCTGGTGGAATGCCAATCAGCCTGGAACACACCAATCTTACTGGTAAAGAAGGAAGGAGGACAAGACTATAGGCCTGTACAGGATCTCAGATTGGTCAATCAGGCCACTGTAACTCTGCACCCAACTGTCCCAAACCCCTATACCTTACTTAGTCTCCTCCCACCTAAAACAAGGATCTATACTTGCTTGGACCTCAAAGATGCCTTTTTCTGTATATGCCTAGCATCTGCATCACAACCCATCTTTGCCTTTGAATGGGAGGACCCAATCGGAGGCAATAAGCACCAGCTCACTTGGACCCACCTCCCGCAAGGATTCAAAAATGCACCAACCATCTTTGGAGAAGCCTTGGCCTCGGACATGGAAACTTTCCAGCCTGAAAGGTATGGATGTTGGCTCCTGCAATATGTGGACGCCCTGTTGCTGGCTGCTTAGACCTGGGAGGAATGCTGGGAAGGGACCCAAGCACTCCTCCAATTGCTGGCAGACGCGGGATATGGAGTGTCGAAGAAAAAGGCACAAATATGCAAGGAGGAGGTAAGGTATTTGGGGTTTGTCTTAAGGGAAGGCATAAGGTTGCTAGACCAATCTAGAAAAGAAGTAATTCTGAGGCTCCCCACACCTAAGACTCGGCAGCAAGTCAGGGAGTTCCTAGGGGCCACTGGATTCTGCAGGATTTGGATTCCAAGGTATTCTCAAATAGCTGAGCATCTGGCAGGAGCTCCTGGCAGGGCCTGAAGAAAATCCAGTAAGTTGGACTGAGAAACAGCAGAAAGCCTTTGAGGAGCTAAGACTAGCAATCACCTCTGCCCTGCCTTGGATTTGCCAGATCTCACCAAACCATTCACCTTATATGTGACTGAGAAAGATAAAACAGCCATGGGGGTTTTGACTCCAACCTTGGGAACGTGGGACAGGCAGATAGCTTACCTTTCAAAGCGACTTGATAAGGTTGCCACCAGTGGCCTAGCTGTCTGCAGGTAGTGGCTGCGGTCACCTTACACGTGAAGCCACAAAGCTGACTTTCGCCCAGGACCTGATCGTAAAGGTCCCACATGAAGTCAACACCCTCATTCGAGGAGACCCCCCACAAGTGGCTGTCAAACTCCCGGATTATTCAGTACCAGGGACTGCTATGTGAAAACCCCAGCCTCTGTATTGAGCCTTGCCAGGGTTTAAACCCGACAATTCTTCTCCCAATGGGAGAAAGTGAACCTGCCCACGACTGTAAGGAAGTCTTAGAGGAGGCCTATGCTAGCTGTCCAGGCCTCCGAGACAGGCCAATTTCAAATCCTGACTGCACTCTGTATACTGATGGCACCAGCCTGGTAAAGCTGGACAGTGACTGCCAGGCTATGCTGTAGTCACAGAGAGGGCTGTTATCAAGGCCAGCGCCTTACCACAGCACTGGTCAGCCCAATGAGCTGAGTTACGGGCCTTAGTCCAGGCGCTGCAACTGTCAAAGGGTAAGAGAGTGAACGTCTACACCAACTCCCGGTATGCTTTTGCTACACTCCACGTACATGGGGCGCTATACCGGGAGGGAGGCCTTCTAACGGCCAATGGAAAGGACATTAAGAATAAGGAGGAGATCCTAACTCTACTAGATGCTGTCTGGAGCCCCACGGAGGTTGCAGTCATGCACTGCTGTGGGCACCAGAAGGAAGACACCCCACAGGCTCGAGGAAATAGGCTGGCTGATGAGACCACCAGATGGACAGCCGAGGGCAGAAAGGAATCCGGGGAAATCCCCATGAGAACATTTGTCCTAGTTGACCTACCTGAGCTGGCCCTAGACTCCCCGAAATACACTGAGGCTCAAAACCAACTAGCTGAAGTGGAGGGAGCCTCCAAAACAGAGAAAGGATGGCGGGAGCTTCCAGGCAGTAAGCTACTAGTGCCTGAAAAGACACTATCTGGTGAACCAAGCTCATTGTATGACTCACCTAGGACATGACAGATTGGAGGAATTGATTCGAAGGTATTTTCTGGTTCCTCGCCTCTCCTCTCTATGTAGAATGGAATCCCAAAATTGCAGTGCCTGCTCTCATATTAAAGCTGCTCCAGGGTGCGGATCAAAACCCCCAGGCATCCAATTAAAAGGTACCCTTCCTTTTGAACATCTGAAAGTGGACTTTACTGAGATGAAACCATATTGCCATCTTCGTTATCTGTTGGTCTTGTTATGTACTTTCTCGGGGTGGGTGGAGGCCTTCCTACCCGAATTGAAAGGGCATCAGAAGTGGCTTGGAGCCTGCTTAGGGAAATAGTTCCTCGATTTGGATTCCCCACCAGCATAGGATCAGATAACGGCCCAGCTTTCATATCATATCTGATACGACAAGTAAGTAAAGCCATGAATATAAAATGGAAGTTACACACTGCCTACCAGCCTCAGAGCTCCGGAATGGTAGAACGAACTAACCAGATGCTAAAGGAGACACTTTCTAAATGGGTTATAGAAACTGACTGTTCNACAGGATCAGATAACAGCCCAGCTTTCATATCATATCTGATACGACAAGTAAGTAAAGCCATGAATATAAAATGGAAGTTACACACTGCCTACCAGCCTCAGAGCTCCGGAATGGTAGAACGAACTAACCAGATGCTAAAGGAGACACTTTCTAAATGGGTTATAGAAACTGACTGTTCCTGGGTAGATTTACTTCCCATAGCCTTGCTCAAACTCAGGATGACCCCATGGTCCTGTTAGGGGAAGCACACTGATTGAAACTGCCCCCCTGGCCAGGCACCATAGTAACTATTTGCATGAGTTGTTTTCTGACAGGAGATCTTCATAAGGAATACGGAACTAATAAGCCACCACCAACTGGAAGAGTTCAGGAAAGGTCGAAAAGAGACACCGCGTGTCCGTCCACTTCCCAGAATCCCTCTCGCTAGCATCCATATTGGCTGAGTGATGCGTGCNACTGGCCAGGCACCATAGTAACTATTTGCATGAGTTGTTTTCTGACAGGAGATCTTCATAAGGAATACGGAACTAATAAGCCACCACCAACTGGAAGAGTTCAGGAAAGGTCGAAAAGAGACACCGCGTGTCCGTCCACTTCCCAGAATCCCTCTCGCTAGCATCCATATTGGCTGAGTGATGCGTGCGCCACCAGGAAAGACTCTGAATTAGAATGATTGGCCAAAGATAAACCAGAAACTAATCCCATCACCATAAAACCCGAGACTGCGAGCCACGCGGCAGAGCAGTTCTCCTGGGTTCCCCTACCCTATTGCTCTCCACCCGGGTGCCCTTTCCCAATAAAGTCTCTTGCTTTGTCAGCACATGTGTCTCCTTGGACAATTCATTTCCGAGTGTTAGACAAGAGCCCAGTTTCGGGCCCTGGAAGGGGTCCCCGTTCCTGCAACAGTCCCATGGCTACTCTCCCTACGAAATTGTATATGGGAGGCCTCCTCCCATAATAAGACAGGTAACAACTAACATATTTCAGGTAAGAGGAGAAGGGATATCACAGCAGATGGAACAACTAGGTAAGGTAATTAATCAAGTAACTAAGTTTGTGCAAGAAAGAATATTGTTCCTCCTGGGGAAGCAAATGCATGAGTTTATACCAGGGGACCAGGTATGGGTGAAAGATTGGAAATGTAACACACTAGCCCCCCAATGGAAAGGTCCTTATACTGTTGTTTTAACCACCCCTGCCACAGTTAAAGTTGCAGGCATTGCCCCTTGGATCCATCACACCAGAGCGAAGAAGGCATACCATGCTGACCCAGAAGATGCCAAGTGGACCACCCAGAAGGACCCCGACGACCCACGGGAAACCAAGATCATCCTGAAGAGGAAGAAGAAAACGAGGTCCCAGATGAGCCCTCTACAGAATAGCTCCATCCTGCTACTCAGCCTCACCAATGCAATTCTGAACCTGACCACTGTTCCTGCATAGGACAACGTCTTCATCTCATTCTTACGCG
Organism: Oreotragus oreotragus; assembly: GCA_006410675.1. NCBI lineage: Eukaryota > Metazoa > Chordata > Mammalia > Artiodactyla > Bovidae > Oreotragus > Oreotragus oreotragus. Next base: position 144,840 of record SJYX01019660.1, on the reverse strand, counting down.
GACTTCCACAACTCCTCCAACTGTTGGGCATGTGGGGCTATGCCCATGTGAGTAATGGACGGACTCCCCTGATGGGTGTCACACTTCGTTATGGAGACTTTATACCACTGTGTTCCTTCTTGGAACAACAGAAAGAAACTTTCCTTTCTCTCACCAATCATAACCTTTCTTTGCTCTCCTGGTGTAAGAAAAAGCTATCAATGGACCTGAGACATAAGGTTACGTTTAACATGAACACTAGTCTTATGGAGGTAACAAGGGCTTATACCTCATATATGAAAAATAAAAAGGAGAAGGGCTCACTTACAAAAGGGGGACAGGCCTCCCGGTACCTTGAGCAATACCATCAGGTCTGGGATGAATATTTCTGGATGACTCCTGAGAAAGGACGGTTAATTGTTCCCGCTACTATTTGCTGGGAACAAAAATAACACAAAGTTGGATTTGGAGACCACCCCCTAGATCCAAAAGAATTAAAATATATGGGTTATTTGTCCCCTGAACAATGTAAACAAATCATGGAATTTACTTTTCACCCCTGTGATAAGTAAATAAGTACTGTTCAGTGGCCTGGTTCTGACTGGAAATATAATCCCGGAATCCGTTGAGTAGCCCCCAATGGGACCCAGTGGCTCTGTGGGCTTAACTTATGGTCGTGGTTACCAGTTGGCTGGATAGGGCGTTGCACACTAGGATTTCCTTTTTCCCATGGCAGTATTAAGCCTAGCCTACACCAAGCTCCAGTAAACCTGCCGTATCTGCATGCAAGGTGGACACGATTCGTGTTCCAGTGGTATGACTATCTTACTGCCTTGTTTGTACCCTCTATAGGGACAATGGATATCATTGTTAAGGTAGAGGCCTTAACTAATTTCACTAAACAGGCCCTCTTAGACAGTACAAAAGTCATTCAAGCTTTGATCGAAGAACAAATTCAGATGAGGAAGGCAGTAATTCAAAATAGGATGGCATTAGACATACTCACAGCAGCCCAGGGGGGGACTTGCACCATAATTAAAGTTGAATGTTGTTTATACATCCCTGATCTGTCTGGAAATGTATCTACTGCCTTGGAGGATATGCAAAATCAAGTGAAAGTCATGTCTAATGAAAATATTCCCTTTTGGACTTCGGTCCTGTCCTCAGTAAAGGGAGACTGGTGGAAAAATATTGTAACTGTTGCTATAGTAATCTTAATCATGCTGCTTTGTGGGCCCTGCTTCTTACAATGCCTTGTGAATTTTGTAATCCAGAGGTTGATAATGTTCTTTCATATGGTGGCCGGAGGGCCAAGGTGCAATATATCTCAATGAATGATGCTCATTATGGAAACTAAGAGCATCAAGAGCGGGGAATGAAGAAGGAATTCATAGGGCCTGGACCCCATCTTAGGCCTGTTCATGCTGATCATACTTGGCCACCTCTCCAACGGACTCTGGACTCTGTGCTTAATGCCTATGGAAACTACAATAGATGGATAAGATGCCCTATGGACAGGGGAATCTTGAAGATCACATCCAGGTTACTCATCGCCTGACAGAAAACATACTCTAATCACCCCTGCCTCTGGACAGGTCATAAATTCTGTCTGTATCTATCGGAGTGTAACCGCAAGCTTATTGATTATTAACTGTTTGAACACCTAACACTTGATAACACTTGAATGATGGGGTTATTGCAATTATATTTACCCTTCCTTTGTTTTATGTAAGTCTCAAGGAAATTGGGGTGGTGGGTTCGGGTATAAAAGATTTTCACTAATGCTGGTCGGGGTCCTTGACTAAGAGGAGACTCTGCCTCGGGCCTGCCGGTGTAATAAAACTGCACTCCACTCTCTGCATTGTCCTTCTGAGTGAGTTTGTTTCCCAGAACGCGTGGCTATAACATGATCATCCTCCTACCCAGGATAAATAGAAAATAGACACCATGAAGTCAGATAATCCTTGACAAGAGATTTATTTAGACTAAAGCTTTATGACCACTTAAGGAGGATTCATCGTGAAACTTAAACTTGGTCTTCATGGATGGAAAAGCACAGGGGCTCTCTGAGAGGCTTTCTGAGTGGCTCAGATGGTAAAGAATCTGCCTGCAATGGGGGAGACCCGGGTTCAATCCCTAGGTTAGGAAGATCCCCCGGAGAAGGAAATGGCAACCCACTCCAGTGTTCTTGCCTGTGTTAGACCTCACGGCCTTTTCCTGGGACCCGTCACTCCCAAGACCACCAAGACTCAGATTCGATGTAAACAGCAAGAGGATTTATTAAGCCGGCGCGCCGGGGTTCAGTCACCTCCGAGGAGGAACGAACCCTGAACAGTGGTTACAGAGCAGTATTTAAGCATATGAGTTACAAACAGGTGCAAGTAGGGTGGGGAGCGCCCGATTGGTGGGCAGGTTTTGACCTTTACGTGGATAGGTTCGTATGCTTATCAGGTTGAAACAGCTGATCGAAATGTTAGACCTCNACCTCCGAGGAGGAACGAACCTTGAACAGTGGTTACAGAGCAGTATTTAAGCATATGAGTTACAAACAGGTGCAGGTAGGGTGGGGAGCGCCCGATTGGTGGGCAGGTTTTGACCTTTACGTGGATAGGTTCGTATGCTTATCAGGTTGAAACAGCTGATCGAAATGTTAGACCTCATTCCCACATTTCAATGGTTAGCTAATTCTCGGAAAAACACTCTCCTGGAAAGTCCCTGAGGGAAAAACAAACAGCCTCTCTAGGGGGTCCCTGAGGGGGTCGGCCTGGAGGCCTGAGATAAGAGTTTGCTGCCTGAGTGAGCCTAAAGGCCTCATTCCATGAGATAAGGGCCTATTGCTTATAGTCAGCAAAATTTTAACTTTCCTTCTCAAAGGGAAATAAGAATGGACCAAAGTCATTAAAGGATGGTTCCAAGAATATATATACTTGGCTTCTCCCATTTCTAGGTCCCATAGCCATTATATTTCTCATCTTACTCTTTGGTGCTTGCCCCTTTAACTAGCTATTTCAATTTATATCCTCTACAATACAAGAACTCCAGCTTCAAAGATGCTACACCAGGGGTTTCAACTCATTCCAATGGGAGAAGATGGGCCCACAAAGCTTTCTTGGCTTTTTCTACAAGGTTGCTATTTCCTTTTACTTCCCACTTTCCAGCTCCACCAATCTAAACAATCCCAAGATCCCTTATCTCTGTCAGAGAGCGAGGAGATCTAGATCCATAAGTAGGGAGAATGCTCATATTCAGCTTGAAAAAGTTACAGAAGATGGACCATTGGCCCCTCTTCCTCATAAAAGATTTTAAAGTCCCCCCTAAGAAAAAAAAAGGGAAAGAAAGATTGAGAGGGTAACAGGTAGGAAGGCCAGGGGTCTCCAAATGGAGGAAATAGGTTGTAAGTGTCAGATATTTTTATCTGTCTTAAGCGGCAGGAGGAAACAAACTAGAATTTTTTTTTCCCCTTCTTTATACAAATTTAAAAGGAGGTTTCTCTTAAAACACTGTGTTGCCATAATAACATCTGGTTTCACCTAAACTTCAGTTCAGTTCAGTTTCTCAGTCGTGTCCAACTCTTTGCGACCCCATGAATTGCAGCACGCCAGGCCTCCCTGTCCATCACCAATTCCCGGAGTTCAGACTCATGTCCATCGAGTCAGTGATGCCATCCAGCCAGCTCATCCTCTGTCATCCCCTTCTCCTCCTGCTCCCAATCCCTCCCAGCATCAGAGTCTTTTCCAATGAGTCAACTCTTTGCATGAGGTGACCAAAGTACTGGAGTTTCAGCTTAGCATCATTCTTTCCAAAGAAATCCCAGGGCTGATCTCCTTCAGAATGGACTGGTTGGATTTCCTTGCAGTCCAAGAGACTCTCAAGAGTCTTCTCCAGTACCACAGTTCAAAAGCATCAATTCTTCGGTGCTCTAACTATTCTCAAATCTTGAGTTAACCAATACATTTTTTCTTATGGCAATGTTTGTATTAAGCTATGTTAATGTACTATGCATTTATCCAAGACTGTCTTCAAGTCGGTTACGCCTAATGGCTCAGAACCTACTTGACAAACCAGTATGTTATACTCAGATATTGTTCCCCTAATCTATGTAAACGAAACTGTTTGTATGGTAATCTGCCCTCCTACAAGATTCAAGTCAATCGTTTTATGGATTAGGATGAATCATCTGGTGCCAAGATTATCCCAAAATACATCTTATGGGTGAGGGGCCTGGTGTCATTCTGAGTTTTAAGACATTCCTTTCTTTCATTCCCTGGAGAAGGAAATGGCAACCCGCTCCAGTATTCTTGCCTGGAGAATCCCATGGGCACAGGAGCTTGGTGGGCTACAGTCCATAGGTCGCAAAGAGTCGGACACTACTGAACGACTTCACTTCACTTTATTTCATTAACAGTGACTATATAGCACCCCACTCCAGTACTCTAGCCTGGAAAATCCCATGGACGGAGGAGCCTGGTAGGCTGCAGTCCATGTGGTCGCTAAGAATCAGACACGACTGTGCAACTTCACCTTGACTTTTCACTTTTATGCATTGGAGAAGTAAATGGCAACCCACTCCAGTATTCTTGCCTGGAGAATCCCAGAGATGGGGGAGCCTGGTGGGATGCCGTCTATGGGGTCGTACAGAGTCAGACACGACTGAAGCAATTTAGCAGCAGCAGCAGAAACAGTAACTATATAACATCCAGCTGAAGACTAAGAGGGGGGTACTCTTTTGCCCCCTTCTGATGCCTATGTATGTCAGAAGCTTTCTCTATCTCCTTTATACTTTAATAAAAATTTATTACACAAAAGCTCTGAGTGATCAAGCCTTGTCTCTGTCCCTGGATTGAATTATTCTCCTCTAGAGGCCAAGAATCCCAGGGTATTTTTGTTCAGCAACAACCTTTCAAGATATTAAGGATCCAGACTCCTTGAGGGGGGAATATTAAAGCAAAATGGTAGCTATGTATGTGGAGAAGACAGTGGCACCCCACTCTGATACTCTGGAAAATCCCATGGATGGAGGAGCCTGGTAGGCTGCAGCCCATGGGGTCACTAAGAGTCAGACATGACTGAGCAACTTCACTTTCACTTTTCCCTTTCTGCATTGGAGAGGGAAATGGCAACCCACTCCAGTGTTCTTGCCTGGAGAAGCCCAGGGACGGGGGAGCCTAGTGGGCTGTTATCTATGGGGTTCCACAGAGTTGGACACAACTGAAGTGACTTATCAGTAGCAGCTAGGTATGAGCAGAGAAATTGGACTAGGGTCCAGGTGGCAGGAAATCAGGCATTTTAGAGTTTAGCATTACCCTTTAAAAGTGATCATTCCATAGTTCTACATTGTACTAAGAGATATGATAATAGTGTTCTTAGTCTTTTCTTTCTTAATTATTGACAGTCTTACCTTACATGTACCATATATAAGTCATCTGGCTATTATAATTATAAACAAAAATATTCCCCACAATACAGTTATACAAGGATCAAGTTATTAACCACTGCAGTCACCCACCAACACTATACCCTGAGGGGAATTTAAAATCGACAAAAAGGAAAATTTTCTGTGTTTTAAATATATGGGCCCCTTGGTAGTTAATATGCATATTTAAGGAAGAATTTCAATGACTTCAGTTTCTTGCATCTTCTCATACACAAGCCTTCACTAACTTCAGATATCTGTTTTTTATGATTAACAGTAATTCTTTCATGTTTGACTGCAAGTATTTGCCAGGCAAATAATTCATACATGTACTGGCTTCTCCTCTACTTCTTCAGAGCAGTTCCTCAGAGTTATCTGAGATGCTGTCTTCTATCCTACAGTCCTAAAAATGACCCTGAATAAAATTTAACTCACAGCTCTCACATTGTGCATTTTCCCTTCAGTTGACCTAAGTACTGCATATAAATTCTTATACTCTGTAGCCTGCTTTTCACTTATTTAATGGTGTATTTACTGAGCAAATATATTTAATGTTAATATAATAATATTGATTATTTTTGTGGGTAATAGTTTTGTGTGCTTTTAAAGACATATTACTAAGACAATAAAGACATTGCATATATATTATCCTTTATATATATATATATACACACACATACACACACATACACACACAATCAGATGACCATTATATCTACTACTGTGGGCAGGAATCCCTCAGAAGAAATGGAGTAGACATCATGGTCCACAAAAGAGTCCAAAATGCAATACTTGGATGCAATCTCAAAAATGACAGAATGTGTCTGTTCCTCTCCAAGTCAAACCATTCAATATCACGATAATCCAAGTCTATGCTCCAACCATTAACGCTGAAGAAGCTGAAGTTGAACGCTTTTATGAAGACCTACAAGACCTTGTCGGGGAAGGCAATGACATCCCACCCCAGTACTCTTAAAAAATGACAGAATGTGTCTGTTCCTCTCCAAGTCAAACCATTCAATATCACGATAATCCAAGTCTATGCTCCAACCATTAACGCTGAAGAAGCTGAAGTTGAACGCTTTTATGAAGACCTACAAGACCTTGTCGGGGAAGGCAATGACATCCCACCCCAGTACTCTTACCTGGAAAATCCAATGGATGGAGGAGCCTGGTGGGCTGCAGTCCATGGGGTCGCTAAGAGTCAGACACGACTGAGCGACTTCACTTTCACTTTTCTCTTTCATACATTGGAGAAGGAAATGGCAACCCATTCCTGTATTTTTGCCTGGAGAATCCCAGGGATGGGGGAGCCCAGTGGGCTGCTGTTTATGGGGTCGCACAGGGTCAGACATGACTGAAGCGACTTAGCAGCAGCAGCAGCACAAGACCTTGTAGAACTAACACCCCCAAAAGATGTCTTTTTCATTATAGGGGACTGGAATGCTAAAGTAGGAAGTTAAAAAACACGTGTAGTAACAAGGAAATTTGGCTTTGGAATGAGGACTGAAGCAGGGCAAAGACTAATAGAGTTTTGCCAAGAAAATGCACTGGTCATAGCAAACACTCTCTTCCAACAACACAAGAGAAGACTCTACACATGGACATCACCAGATGGTCAACACTGAAATCAGTTTGATTATATTCTTTGCACCCAAAGATGGAGAAGCTCTATATAGTCAGCAAAAACAAGACCAGGAGCTGACTGTGGCTCAGATCATGAACTCCTTATTACCAAATTCAGACTCAAATTGAAGAAAGTAGAGAAAACCACTAGACCATTCAGATATGACCTAAATCAAATCCCTTATGATTATACAGTGGAAGTGAGAAATAGATTTAAGGGCCTAGATCTGATAGATAGAGTGCTTGATTAACTATGGAATGAGGTTCATGACATTGGAGAGGAGACAGGGATCAAGACCAACCTCATGGAAAAGAAATGCAAAAAAGCAAAATGGCTGTCTGGGGAGGCCTTACTAATAGCAGAGAAAAGAAGAGAAGCAAAAAGCAAAGCAGAAAAGGAAAGATATAAGCATCTGAATACAGAGTTCCAAAGAATAGCAAGGAGAGATAAGAAAGTCTTCTTCAGCGATCAATGCAAAGGAATAGAGGAAAAGAACAGGATGGGAAAGACTAGAGATCTCTTCAAGAATATTAGAGGTATCAAGGGAACATTTCATGCAAAGATGGGCTCCATAAAGGACAGAAATGGTATGAACCTAATGGAAGCAGAAGATATTATGAAGAGGTGGCAAGTATACACAGAAGAACTATACAAAAAAGATCTTCACCACCCAGATAATCACGATGGTGTGATCACTCACCTACAGCCAGACATCCTGGAATGTGAAGTCATATGGGCCTTAGAAAGGATCACTATGGACAAAGCCAGTGGAGATGATAGAATTCCAGTGGAGCTATTTCAAATCCTGAAAGATGACGCTGTGAAAGTGCTGCACTCAATATGCCAGTAAATTTAGAAAACTCAGCAGTGGCCACAGGACTGGAAAAGGTCAGTGTTCATTCCAATCCCAAAGAAAGCCAATGCCAAAGAATGCTCAAACTACTGCACAATTGCACTCATCTCACATGATATTAAAGTAATGTTCAAAATTCTCCAAGCCAGGCTTCAGCAATATGTGAACCATGAACTTCCTGATGTTGAAGCTGGTTTTAGAAAAAGCAGAGGAACCAGAGATCAAATTGCCAACATCCGCTGGATGATGGAAAAAGCAAGAGAGTTCCAGAAAAACATCTATTTCTGCTTTATTGACTATGCCAAAGCCTTTGACTGTGTGGATCACAATAAACTGTGGAAAATTCTGAGAGAGATTAGAATACGAGACCACCTAACCTGCCTCTTGAGAAATCTGTATGCAGGTCAGGAAGAACAGATAGAACAGGACATGGAATAACAGACTGGTTCCAAATAGGAAAAGGAGTACATCAAGGCTCTATATTGTCACCCTGCTTATTTAACTTATGTGCAGAGTACATCATGAGAAAC
>SJYX01019660.1:103793-132319 GCA_006410675.1 Oreotragus oreotragus | reverse complement strand
AAGACAACTGCCCTTAATGGGATTCCATTCTGTGCTAGTCATTCTGCTGGAGAGTTCGAGTACTGTGATACACTGTCTCTTTATCCACCTTTATTGTGAATTTTCTAAAAGACATTAGTAGTAGTGGTGACAGTCACTCAGTTGTGTTCAACTCTTTGCAGCTACACAGACTATAGCCTGCCAGGCTCCTCTGTCCATGAGATTCTCCAGGCAAAAAGACTGGAGTGAGTTGCCATTCCCTTCTCCAGAGGACCTTCCTGACTGAGGGGCTGAACCTAGGTTTTGTGCACTGCAGGCAGATTCTTTACCATCTGAGCTACAGAGCTGAGCCTAAGTCACACAGAAGATGTACTGAACTTGCTTTTATTGAGGGGATGGGCAGACTTAGTCTCACCAGCACCAAAAATTGATGAACACATTAACCTCGATTAGGTTCGAGGTAGAGGTAAAATATGTGTTGGAAATGTAGGCATGAAATACCAAAGCATTGTAATAAATGAACACATCCACACATTTGTCCATGAACTTTCCTAATTAAAAAATAAGAAAAACAATAAACTTCACTTTTACGTGCTGCACAGACCGATTCTGGTACCCTCCCTTGGACAGACTTCATGCATTCATTTGTCACTTGTCTTCCATCAACTGTCCGAAGGAAGGACATGGGGTTCCACAGTCAAAGGAGCTTGGAGTGTTACCTTCAGGAATTAGCTTGATGCCAGAACATTAAAATAAATAAAATAAAAATAACAGGCAGCTATATTTAAATGGATTCACATATTATCATTTAAAAAGTAGAAACGGTATAATATTTTGAGATGTGAAATGACCAAGAAAATATTGTGTTATCACGTAGGTGTTTCCTGCCTATGTGTGTGTACGCTCAGTCACGTATGACTCTTTGCAACTCCATAGTCTGTAGCCTGCACGCTCCTCTTTCCATGGCATTTTCCAGGCAACCATACTGGTATAGTTGTCATTTCCTACTCCAGCAGATCTTCCTGACCCAGGGGCTGAATCTAGGTCTGTTGTGTCTTCCTGCATTGGCAGGCCTATTCTTTGCCACCATGCCACCTGGGAAGCCCATTTCCTGTTTTACAAAGTACATTAGAAAGTTGTCACTCTTAACTAAAGTGTTCATTTCTTTTACAGAAAGACAAAGTATATACTGTCTTTTTTTTGTAAAGACAAATAGCTGCAAATCCAGTTGTCTCCTGAACAATGCGGGAGTCAAGGGTGCTGGCCCCCACTGTCCTCAGAAACATGTGCTCAACTGGTGTTGCTGCTGTCGTTCAGTGACCCAGTCGTGTCTGACCCTTTGCAACCCCATGGACTGCAGCACGCCAGGCCTCCGTCCCTCACCACCTCACGGAGTCTGCCCAAGTTCATGTCCACTGCATCTGTGATGCCATCCAGCCAGCTCATCCTCTGACACCCTCTTCTCCTTCTGCCCTCACTCTTTCCCAGCTTCAGGGTCTTTTCCAATGAGTCAGCTATTCATATCAGATGACCAAAATACAGGAGCTTCATCTTCAGCATCAGTCCTTCCAGTGAATATTTAGAGCTGGTCTCCCTTAAGAGTGACTGCTTTGATCTCCTCGCTGTCCAAGGGACTTTCGGGAGTCTTCTCCAGCACCACGGTTTGAAAGCATCAATTCTTTGGTGTTGTGCCTTCTCTACGGTCCAGCTCTCACAACTGTATGTGACCACTGGGAAGATTACACAGACCTTTGATGGCAGAGTCATGTCTCTGCTTTTCAAGAGTGTCTATGTTTGCCATCACTTTCCTGCCAAGAAGCAACTGTCTTCTGATTTCAAGGCTACAGTCGCTGCCCACAGTGATTTTGGAGCCCAAGAAGAGGACATCTGTCACTACTTCCAACTTTCCCGCTCCTATTTGAAATGCAGTAATGGGGCCACAGGCCGTAATCTTAGTTTTTTTTTTTTGTACTTAGTCTTAACCTGGCTCTTTCACTCTCCTCCTCCACCCTCATCAAGAGGCTCTTTAGTTACTCTTTGTTATAACTTTTAACAACCCCAAAATGTAACTACTAATAGCCTATTATCATGAGGTCAGTGGCTAAGTGGTAAAGAATCTGCCTGCCAACACAGGAGACACAGGAAACATGGGTTCCATCCCTGGGTCAGAAGATCCCCTGGAGAAGGAAATGGCAACCCACTCCATTATTCTTGCCTGGGAAACCCCGTGGACAGAGGAGCCAGGTGGGCTGGAGTCCATAAGGTCACAAAGAGTAGGATAGACACAGATAAGCAACTGAGCACATGACCGGAAGATTTACTGACCACATAAACTGTCGAATAATACATATTTTGCATGTTATGTATATATTTACATATATTTTATATAGTCATGGCGTATCTTTTCTTAATTTTGGTATTTCTATGCTATGCTGTTCATTTGTAAGCTTTTTTCACATTACCATAAATTCCCACCAAAATTTCCAATACATACATTGAAAAAGTTTCAGAATGGATTAAAGTCCTATATGTAAGACCAGAAACTATAAATCTCTTAGAACACATGGGCAGAACACTCTTTGATATAAATCACAGTAAGATCCTCTATGATCCACCTCCTAGATTATTGGAAATAAAAACAAGAATAAACAAATGGGACCTAATTAATCTTAAAAGCTTTTGCACAGTAAAGGAAACAGTAAACAAGGTGAAAAGACAGCCTTCAGAATGGGAGAAAAAAATAGCAAATGAAACAACGGGACAAAGACTTAAACTTCAAAATATACAAGCATCTCATGTATCTCAGTAGAAGAAAAACAAGCAACCCGGATGAAAAGAGGGCTGAAGACCTAAACAGACATGTCTCCAAAGAAGATATACAGAAGGCTAATAAACACATGAAAAGATGCTCAACATCACTCATTATTAGAGAAATGCAAATCAAAACAACAATGAGGCATCATCTCACATGGGTCAGAATGTCCATCATCAAAAATGTCCACCAACAATGAATTCTGGAGAAGGTGTGGAGAAAAGTGGACCATTTTACACTGTTGGTGGGAATTCAAACTGATACAACCAGTATGGAGAACAATATGGGGATTCCTTAAAAAGCTAGGAATAAAACTGCCATATGGCCCAGCAATCCCATACTATTGCTGAGAACACCTGAATTGAAAAAGGCACATGTACTCCAATGTTCATTGCAGTGCTATTTGCAATAACCAGGACATGGAAGCAACGTAGATGTCCATCAGCAGATGAATGGATGAAGAAGTGTGGGAGATGCATACAATGGCGTATTACTCAACCAGAAGAAGGAACACATTTGAGTCAGTTCTAATGAGGCGGATGAACCTAGAGCTCGTTATACAGAGTGAAGCAAGTTAGAGAAAGACAAGGATCGTATATTAAGGCACATCTATGGAATCTAGAAAGATGGTACTGATGATCCTATTTGCACGGCAGCGTTGGAGGTACAGACATAGAGAACAGACTTATGGACACGGTGGGGGAAGGAGAGGATGGGACGAATTGAGAAAACAGCACTGAAACATATACATGACCACGTACAATATTTAACAGCAGGGGAAATGTCCTGTATGAGTCAAGGAGCTTAGATTAGGTGCCCTGTGACCACACAGAGGGCAGGGCGGGCTTGGAGGATGGAGGGAGGCTGCAGAGGCAGGGTACATAGGCGCAGAGATGGTGGATTCATGTTGATGTGTGGCAGGAAGCAACGCAACAATGCAATTATCCCCCAATTAAAAACACATTGAAAGGAAAGTTTGCATGTCTGCAGGGGCTTCCCAGGCAGTGCTAGTGGTAAAGAACCAGCCTGCCAATGCAGGTAAATGTAAGAGATGTGGGTTTCATCCCTGGGTTGGGAAAGGCATAAAAACCCACTGGAGGAGGGCATAAAAACCCACTCCCGGATTCTTGCCTGGAAGATCCCATGGGCAGAGGGGTCTGGTGGGCTACAGTCCATAGGGCTGCAGAGTCGGACACAACTGAGCCGTTTAGCACACACGAACATGTAAGCAGCCCCGTGCAGTTCAAGCCTGTGCTGGTCCAGGGCCAGTTGCAGTATCTACTCAATAGCTATTTTGTGAGTATATATAAAAAAAATAAATTTAGTCTCCCCTATTAAGATGAAAGTGATGTATTAGCAATTTAGGTTAAAAAAAAAAAAACAGCTTTTGAAAGAAAGATGCACCATGTAGAGAGTATTTTAAAGATGCATGTTTGGAAATGTTTCCATTATCACATGACTTCATTCTCAAAAGATATAAATACATTAGCAACTGAAATTTTTTCAGAATTCTGTACTTTAAAATTCCAGGAACAGATTTTTCCACCTGTGAAATAACCTGCCAAAAGACCAATTTCAGTTAAAAATATGAAAATGCAACACCTGATTTGTTTTTAGAAATGACTGATAGCAGGAAAGATGAGAATTCACCATGTGAACTTTACCAAAAAACATTGCATAACTGATGAATAAGCCTAATGATTTGTAATTAGCTAATGACATAGCTCTTCCTGCCACCTTTACAGATATTTATGAGGTATCTTTTGGGCCATGGCAATTTTTAAGAAGATTAGAAATAAATGAATCTTATGCTTATTGAAGTAAGTCAAAAAAAGACAAGTACCATACATTTTTACTTAATGTGGAATCTAAAAAATTAGACAGATGCATGAGTACAACAAAACAGAAGTAGATTCAAATATATAGAGAACAAAACAGTGGCTGCCAGAGGGGAGAGAGGCACGGGGAGGAGCAAGATTGGCAAAGAAGATTCAGAGGTGGAAACCATATGCATAAAAAAAGTCAGTTGCAAGGATGTACTGTACCATACAGGGAATACAGTCAACATTTTATAATAATTTTATATGGTATATAATCTATAAAATATCAAATCATTATCTTATACACCTGAAACTAATATAATATTGTAAGTCACCTATACTTGAATAAAAATGAGAAATAAAGTGGATCTTAAAACTGTTGTACTTCAAAGTGTTGAATCAATATTTTCAAAATAATAAAGCATATACAAAAATCATTAATTTTGTCATCCTTAGCTCATCTTAATATTTCTATTTTGAGTTTGTTTTAGAACATATATAATGTTTAGTTAGGGCTTCCTGCTGGCTCAGGGTAAAGAATGCACCTGCCAATGCAGGAGACACGGGTTCGATCCCTGGGTTGATAAGATCCCCTGGAGAAGGAAACATCCATCCACCTAAGTATTCATGCCTGGGAAATCCCACGTACAGAGGCACCTGATGGGCTAGTCCATGAGGTTGCAAAAGAGTCAGACATGCCTCTGTGCCTAAACAACAACAAATGAATAGCAGTCAGTTCAAAGATAATGATTAAAAAAAATGACTGATGGAGGGATATAATGATCTATGGAAACTACTCTAATTTTAAAATGAAACTAATGCCTTAAAAGTCTCCCTGATGTGATATACTTACTCTCCCTAAGAGATGAGAGCAGAGTCTACCAATGTCTATATATTATATTCTGGCTGCGACCATTCCCAAGCTTTTCGTTTCTGTCAAGCTCTATTGACGCTACTGAAATCCTATAGAATCAACTCCTTAGAATAACTTTCAGGACATTCATAATTTGGTCTCTTGTTATTTTGCTATATGGAATCCATTTTTCAGTTGCAATGAAATTTCAGCCTCAGCCTCAGTAGATCTAGATAATATCAACTGCTGCCAGTTTTTTACTGCCTGCTATATGCTAGGCCATGTACAGGCATTATCTTACGGTTATAACAATTCTGCAAATTAAGCATCATCGTCTCTATTTTATAAATGACAGAATAAAACACCAGAAAGATTGAATAACATACCCAAGGACATACAAATAAGAGAGGAGTAGTCAGTATTCAAATAGAGATCTGACTACACCCAAGCTTGACTTTGTTGTTCAAGGCAGCCTCTCTTCCACAGAAGAGACTCAGTGGCCTGTCTAGATCCTAGGGAATCCTAGGAGATCCAATTCGCATTTCAAAATGAGAAGGCAGGCTGTCTGAAAACATATCTACAATAACTGAGTTTTTTTAGTTTTTGTACTAACAAAACATTCCATTTTACATCGTGAAAGGAGCTGTAGTTGCATGAAGTTGCATAGGTATAAGACTAATTCCTCAGAGAAGGCAATGGCAACCCACTCCAGTACTCTTCCCAGGAGAATCCCATGGATGGAGAAGCCTGCTGGGCTGCAGTCCATGGGGGCACTAGGAGTCAGACACGACTGAGAGACCTCACTTTCACTTTTCACTTTCATGCATTGGAGAAGGAACTGGCAACCCACTCCAGTGTTCTTGCCTATCAACTTAATCTATCAAACTGGGTGAATCTCAAAAGCAGTACTTGGAGTAAAAAAAAAAAAAAAAGGCACAGAAGACTATATGTGATATTAGTCAAATTTCATAAAGTTCACTAACAAGAAAAACTAATCTATGACTTAAAATTCAGGGTATTGCTTACATTTGGAAATAGAGATCATGTAGTGACTGGAGAAAGATTAAAAAAGGTTTCTTGAATTAAGATACTTGACCTTATAGCTGGTTATATAGATAAATTTTGTAAAAATTGTGGGCTCTATAGTTATAATTTGTACACTGTTATGCTTTCATATATTATGAAAATATATATAGAATTCCAATAAACTGAATTAAATCTACTTTTAAAAAGTCAAATATGACATACTTTATATGACATATAAAAATACAGTATGATTTTTAAAATATGATATTGGCAAATGAAAGTTTGCTCAGTTGTGTCTGATTCTTTGTGATCCCAAGGACTGTAGCTTTGCCAGGCTCTTCTTTCCATAGAATTGTTTAGTCAAGAATACTGGAATGTGTAGCCACTCCTTTCTCCAGAGAATCTTCCCAACCCAGGGATCAGACCTAGGCCTTCTGCATTGCAGGCAGATTCTTTACCATCTGAACCACAGGAAAGCCCTAATAATGGCATCTGTTCAGTTCAGTTCAGTCACTCAGTCGTGTCCAACTCTTTGAGACCCCATGAATCACAGCATGCCAGGCCTCCTTGTCTATCACCAACTCCCTGAGTTCACTCAGACTCACGTCCATAGAGACCGTGATGCCATCCAGCCATCTCATCCTCGGTCGTCCCCTTCTCCTCCTGCTCCCAATCCCTCCCAGCATCAGAGTCTTTCAAATGAGTCAACTCTTNAAAAAAAAAAAAAAACAAACACTGCAACCATCTTTGCCAGAGAATTATCCTTTCTTTTTTCATCATTAATTTTTCACAGCACTTTCTACAATAATAAGACTACAATAGATGTCAGTATTTCTGGTCAACTGCATCTACAGTTTCCTCATTATGTCTTCTAAAATTAGTCCTTCAAATACCATCGACCCATTGATGACACACCACTCTAACACTTAAGTCCTGTCTGACTCTTTTGCAACCCCATGGACTGTGACCCGCCAGGCTCCTCTGTCCATCGGACTTCCCAGACAAGAATACTGGAATGGGTTGCCATTTCCTTCTCGAGATCTTCCTGATCCAGGGATCAGACTCATGTTTCTTGCATTAGCAGACGGATTCTTCATCACTGAGCCACTTGGGAAGCTGACTTTAAAACTGATCTCAGCCTAACGCCCAGACTCTGTAGTCAACCTGCTGTTTAAATAAACAATATAGGAATCATCCTTAATTCTCCTTTGTTCATCATTCATACTCAAGGTATCATCATGCCTTAGCGCCAATTATGCAGTAAAGTGAAATTCTTAATTCTGCTGACAGTTTTCAGTCCAGGGCACCCACGAGAAACTATGAGATTCTCTAACCCACCTCTGTGCTGTACATATGGTTACTGTTCTCTCTCTTCCCCAACTAGTGAGAAATGTTTTTTTAACTATAATAAAAGAGATGTCCTCTTGGTAGATGGAGAAACAGTGGAAACAGTGTGAGACTTTATTTCTTGGGGCTCCAAAATCACTGCAGATGGTGACTGCAGCCANAAATCCCATGGACAGATGATCCTGGGTGGGCTACAGTCCATGAGCTCACAAAGAGTCGGACATGACTTGACGACTAAACAATACAGCAGTCTGTCTATCCAGCCAACAAAAGCCCGTGGGGTTCCTCTGCCCCAGGCGCTGAGCTGAGTGTCCCTGACAGGGAGGGAATCCCAGTGTAGTAGGAGGTATGTGGGAAGCTCAAGGAGTGGTGGGTGCCCATAGATAGGGGCTGGGCAGGGGTGGGGGTGGGGACTAGAATCAGGGAAGGCTCCTTGGAGGAGGTGGCTTGCCTAGGACCACATGGTTGATAAACATCAAGTCAAGGCTTGAAGCCAGGTCTCCCCTGCACTGTGCTGCCTCTCTGTAAAATCCTTTTGGCTCATATTCTCAACACAATCTAACTGGAGGCATGGATTTATTTTGTTTTTCCTCCATATCTAGGGCTGGGTTTTCCCTGGGCGAGTGGCCCCAGTGTTAATCCAGACCCTTTCAGAGTAATTTTATCACCACTATCTCCCTAAACTGCTCCAGTGTTCCACTAATAAAAAAAAATATGTGGGAATGGTGTGGACAGGAGGTTAAAGACGTAACACTTACGGTCCTAAACTGAGCGTGGACTCTGGGAGCTGGAGGGAGCCTCAAGGGGACCCAGACTGGAACGAGGCTTCCATGACCACTGGCGCCTCTCTGGCCTTTATAGGCTCGAGATTGTGGGGAACAGGGTGTGCTTGCCAGCTCAGGGAATAGTGCGCCCGCACTGGAGTGACCTGGCTGGGCAAGGACCTGGGGACAGTCTGGCCAGGCTAGGCCTGGGGGAGGGCGCGGCATCACCACAGCCGGGCGGGTGGGGTAAGGAGTGGCCGAGGGCCAGGCAGCCAGTCCCAGCAGAGAGGAAGGGCAGGGCCGTGGCCGCTCCAGGGTACTCTCGCTGCTTTTTTCAAAAACAGATTTGGGGAGGTATGATCCTATGATGTGCCCAACTCTGAGCTAGGTGTTGGGGGACATAGAAAGGAGAGAGAAAACAGAGGCTTTGTGTGGGGGAGGCAGGGTGAGAAGAGCAGGAGGAAGACCTGCTCCCGAGGCTGCAGACAGAGATCCAGTAATGCTCCATTGGTTCTGGATGGGCAGAGAGGTCTTGTTGTCAATCTAGCCCATCGGTCTGTGCAGCTGGAGACACACAGGCCCTGCTCCAAGGCCCACAGTCCAATAGTCCAGGGATGTTCTGAGTGCTAAAGAAGTCCAGAGTAACTCACTTTGGGCCCGGGGACAGGACGTAATCAGGGAAGGCTTCACAGAGCAGGTGACATTGGGTCTGGGCCTTAGAGTATGTGTAGGAGTTCAGAGACAGGCTAGTGAGGGGACATTGCAGGCAGAACTGCATGCGGCTCTGAGTTGGGCCAGGTGGACGGTATGGTTCCACTTTGCACAAAGGAGAGCAGGACTGGGGAAGGTGGAGCAGCTTGCCCTGCGTGAGGGAGGCCAGACCTCCTCCAGATTCCTCTTCTGGCGTTCTGCTCACTGCCCCACACTGCCTCCTAGGTCAGCTCTTAGGCATCTGTTCCATTTTAGCACGTGGACTAGTGGGAATGGCTTGACAGAGTGGCCCCCGGGCTGCCTGGAGGCAGGGCTTTAACCCCACTGGCCGTGACCCCCTGGCCCTGCAGGTGGGCAGCTGCCGGCCTGGCCAGTGCCTGCTGTGTTTCCCCACCACAACTCCCAGATGGAGAAGTTGAGCATTTCCTCATCCTACAGGAGGAGGAAGTCTGAATGAACACTAGGGTGTATTCTTGGTAATGAAGGAAATATTTAAGCAGTTACAGGTCAGAGTGAGGGGAAGGAGCTTTGGAGTTGAACAGATTTGACTTCGATTGGACAGATATCTACTCTGCTTTGGCTGGCTTTGAAAGTGTGAGCAAACCATTTCACCTTCCAAAACCTCAGTTTTCTCATCTGTAAAAACTTATGAAGATTCTATGAAATAATATATATTTAAAGTGTATTCTCCAGTACTCTTGCCTGGAAAATCCTATGGACGGAGGAGCCTGGTGGGCTGCAGTCCATGGGGTCACGAAGAGTCAGACACGACTGAGCGATTTCACTTTCACTTTTCACTTTCATGCATTGGAGAAGGAAATGGCAACCCACTCCAGTGTTCTTACCTGGAGAATCCCAGGGATGGGGGAGCCTGGTGGGCTGCCGTCTATGGGGTCTCACAGGGTCGGACACGACTGAAGCGATGCAGCAGCAGCAGCTACCTTTTAGTAGTGGTATTATTCAGATTTTGTCCTTCTGTGTCTGGTTTATTTCACTTAGGATGTTTTCAACATTCCTCGTGTTACAGCATGCAACATTACACATGCAGTTTTTAAAGCTGAACACGATTGCATTGAATATATATATACTACATTTTGCTTATCCCATTGATTCGCTGATGAACATTTGGGTTGCTTCCATCTTTGAATATTATAAATAACGATGTTATAAACATTGGTGTACAAATATCTATTTCAATCTCACCTTTCCATTCTTAAAGGTTATATCTAGAAGTAGAATTGCTGGATTATATGTCAATACTACGTATAATTTTTTGAGGAACTGTCCTCCTGTTTTCCTCAGTGAACGTGAAAGTGTTAGTCAGCCAGTCCTGTCGGCCTCTTTGCGACCCCACGGATGGTAGGACTGCCAGGCTCTTCTGTGCATGGAATTCTCCAGGCAAGAATAATGGAGTGGGTAGGCATTACTTTCTCCAGGACATCTTCCCAACCCAGGGATCGAAGCTCAGTCTCCCACATTGCAGGTAGATTTTTTTCCTTCTGAGCCAACAGACTCCTTATTATTTCACATTCCCACCTGTAGGGAAAGAGCAAATTAGCCAAGATGGCAGTGGTCAGCCTCTCTTACCGCATGTTTTGTAGATATTGATTATGTGACAGCTGAGATCACTTATACCACTGTGCCTGTGTGTCATGAGGTATTTGCTTGGCCAGAGCTACTTTTGTTCTATGCTGCTGCTGCTGCTGCTAAGTCGCTTCAGTCGTGTCCGACTCTGTGCAACCCCATAGACGGCAGCCCAACAGGCTCCCCCATCCCTGGGATTCTCCAGGCAAGAACACAGGAGTGGGTTGCCATTTCCTTCTCCAACGCATGAACGTGAAAAGGGAAAGTGAAGTCGCTCAGTCGTGTCCGACTCCCAGCGAGCCCATGGACTGCGGCCCACCAGGCTCCTCTGTCCATGGGAGTTTCCAGGCAAGAGTATTGGGGTGGGGTGCCATTGCCTTCTCCACTTTTGTTCTATAAGCAAATATAAAGGGACGCTTTGCAAACCCCTGGTCTATACAGTCCATCAATTCTCCAGGCCAGAATCCTGGAGTGGGTAGCCTTTCCTTTCTCCTGGGGATCTTCCCAACCCAGGGATGGAACTCAGCATATATAAGCTTCACCTGGAAAGCCCTTGAGGCTAAGCTAGGTCTGCGTTATGGCTGCATTATGGTGGCGAGGCTGCGTTACAGCTGCATTCCCAGGGTCAACCACGAGAGGAGAGAAGGCAGCCTGTCTGCTGCTGCTCCAGCTGTGGTGCCCGCAGAGAGAATACACGTGCCTGCAGTTCCGATGGCTGCTTGAGTCTTCTCCCAGCTCCCCGGCTCAGGCCTTGCCTACCCTGGGTTCAGTGAACAGTGAGATACAGCAAGGCAGTTGGCGTAGTTGGCAGGATGAACAGCAAGACGCTGCCAGTAATGCACAGAGGGTTCCATTTCTCCACAACTTCTCTAATACTTGTTATTTTCTGTTTATTCCTGTGCTTATAAAAGTGATCCTAATGTGTGCGACATGGCATGAGCTGTCTTTTTAAAAGTAGATCAACTTATATCATTCATTTGATTATAGCCTTTTAGCAGTTATCCACCAATTCATTATAAAATTCAAACTGAATACTACTGTCCACAAGTCCATGCACAGCCATTGTTAACCATTTAGCTTCTTTTCATAGCACCTTCTCTTGACATTCCAGGCACAGACTTGTTTGTTTTCCATTTTGGGAGCAAGCTAAGTTCTTTTCTGCCTTTGAGCATTGCATTTAATTTTCCTATGTATGAAATACAAAAATACATTTCTCTTCATATTTAATATTTTCGTTCAAATTAGATTTCTTCATAGAAAACTTCCCTGACTCCACTCTATGATTACCACCAATACCACATAGCATGCCATTTGAATCTCTCACTGCATTTATCATAATCACTACACAGGCGCTTTGGCTTTATACATCTTTATATTCCCATTTAACCAGATAGGAATAACATATTAGAATAATAAGGATAGCTAACCTGTATATTAAAGCCCAATTGATATCACAATTGAAACCTTACCGACAGTCTTGCTGTCTCCTACTCAGTGCGTTAACTTCTTGAGTATTCGTCCCTTCCTCACCCCTAAAACACACAACTAGGGCCCAAGTACAGTCCTCAAACTCAACATTAACAGCATCAAATATGGATAGCACACTTGTTTACCACATTTACAGAAAAATTAACTTCCAGGCACCTCTAGATAAGCTCTAGGAAACACAGAACAAGGTAAAATGTGAGTGACAACTTGCATCACTGTTGGGAAAGAGCTTTGCAGTTTTTAGGTTTTTATCATTGCCAGTTCATATTCTACCTTTTCACCCCACACCTGGAGATAAACATCAGCATGGACTTGCTTTTTTACTACTTGAAAATTGCTGTTAGGAAAACATTGATATCCAGTGTAAATAACATATCAATGTTAACATTTATTAATTCAGGCAGTGTGCTCATCTCTCTTGCTGTATTAGAGCATGCAATGATTACAAGCTTGTGAGGCTGGTATTATTATCTTCATCTTACAGGTAAGCAAATAGACTGAGAAGAGTTAATAAACTTGCTCAGGGCTACCTTGGAGAAAGTAGGTGATATTCAGGAATACAAGTCTCAGCAAGAATCTAAAATGGCTCTTGAGCTTCAGTTCAGTTCAGTCGCTCAGTCGTGTCCGACTCTTGAGCTTAACAACTGCCAAAAGCCAAGGAGACTTTGGCAAATCTAACCTTGATTATCTAAGATTAAAGATGATCTACAGTGGTCATTCTAGGTGAGAAATCAGCTGTCTAGCTTCACACAGTGGAATCCCATCAATGGGAAGATGGGCCATTTCACTGTAAAAAAAAAAAAAGAAAAATGCAAAAAAAGCAAATGATAAGCACATTAAGCATCACCACCAGGCTTCCCAGGTGGCACCAGTGGTAAAGAAGAGACATAAGAGATATGGGTTTGACCCCTTGGTTGGGAAGATCCCCTGGAGGAGGGTGTGGCAACCCGCTCCAGTATTCTTGCCTGGAGAATCCCATGGACAGAGGAGCCTAGAGGGCTGGAGTCCATGGGGTCACAAGGAGTCGGACACCTGAAGTAACTTAGCACACAACCACACAAGCGTCTGCCCAACAACCTATATGCTACCAGTTCCAAAGAGAAAGTGTGAGCAGCAGGCTAGAAATTATGATTCTCTAGACGTTTGAACATAAAATCTTGTAAAATTAGAAGTTTTAAGTTTTCCTTCAAAACATCACAATGTTCTGAAGACAAAGGAGAGGTACCTTCTGTCTCTCTGATCTCTGCCACATGGTAAGAAGAGAGGTTTGATATTGCCAATCCACTTTTATATTTTAATTTTGGAAGCACTCAACATAAAGTCAGTTTGATGTAGCAGAGATGAGTTAATGAGGTTTGATTCTCATGATATAACCCCAGAAAATAGAGTGAACAGAGCAATAATATTTAAAAACAACAACAATCATGTATTCCACTTTCAATACAGGAGGCTCTCACAAAATAGCTTTCTCTCTCCAGGGACAATCCCTGTGCTTCAGAATCTGAAAGCAACCTTTGCCCCTAGGGGTATATAGTTTCTGGAAATGTAATTTTTTTTTTTTTTTTTAAGGGGAGTAACATAGCACTGAAGGTTGAAAGAGTTTAACATTTGCTATAATTAAGGTAATTAAAAGGTCAAATGCTTTGTGACATTAGAAATTTTTTTTTCAAAATAAGGTTATCTGTGTTCTAAAAATACACATGCTTTAGGGTTAATGAGTTAATAAAAATTTCTCAAGGGCTAAAGGCCCTGTTCTAGGTTCCTCTAAAGAATAAGGGTTTTAAAACTCAAGCAAACCTCTTCCGTTGTAGGTTAATTCAGCAAGTATTAATATTTACTGAAAGACCATAATGTATAGGTTTTTGACTAGGGTTTGAGGTCATTTCAGTGACTAATCCATGAGTAATCCTTGGTCTAATGGAATTTACGAGCTGATGGCTGGGAAGACAAGCATTAAGTAAACATCTCCTTTCAGACTGTAACAAGGGCTTTAAAAGAACGGAGTATTGTAAAAGTCTAACTAAAGGATCGAATTTAAATGTCAAGATAAGAAGCCACCTGGAGTAAATTGATAGCTCAACTGAAATTTGAAATGTAAAATTCAAAAAAAAAAAAGAGAGGCCCCTATTAAGGAGACAGATAAGCAGATACAAACGCCCAGATGCTTGAGAAGTGGCTGTAACATGTGTAAACATTATTTGAGATCTGTCCCATCAAAACGAGTCCAATTTCCCCNCAAAAAAAAAAAGAGAGGCCCCTATTAAGGAGACAGATAAGCAGATACAAACGCCCAGATGCTTGAGAAGTGGCTGTAACATGTGTAAACATTATTTGAGATCTGTCCCATCAAAACGAGTCCAATTTCCCCTCCACATGCTTATGGGCAAGTCCTGGTACATGCTTTTGATGAATAGAATATGATGGAAGGAATGCTGACGGACTTTTGAGGCCATGTTAGACAAGGCAATGAAGTTTCTGCCTGGCTCTCTCTTTTGGGAGACCCAATCTGAGAATCCAGGCTCCGTACTGTGAGGAAGCACAGGCTAGAACATCTGGTAGGATGTTCTCAGTGATGCCTTCCTCTAAAGCCTCAGCCAATCAGTCAGCATTGATTGCCAAGAACTGAATAACACGCTTTCAAGTGATTGCTGCTCCCAGCCTATGAGTAGTTCTCAGAGACAGACCCCCCTTGCTAAGCCTTGCCCAAATTACTTATTTGTGAGCAAAATTCATGTCAGTGTCTTAACCCATGAAGTTTTGGGGTAGAATGCTTCATTGCAATAGATAACTAGAGCATCCTGCAGAGGTCTGAGTTTTCAAGAAACTGAAAGAAAGTTACGCTGGCTGAGAGGGAGTGAAGCTAAGAAAAGAGTTACATCATAAGATTATTCAACAACTGGTATCAATTCACTTCAGTTACTCAGTCCTGTCTGACTCCTTGTGACCACATGGACTGCAGCATGCCAGGCTTCTCTGTCCATCACCACCCTCCGGAACTTGCTCAAACTCATGCCCATTGAGTCGGTGATCACACCCAANCCTGGAGAAGTCCATGGACAGAGAAGCCTAGTGAGATACAGTCCAGTCCATGGGATCACAAAGATTCAGACACAACTGAGCGACTCAACAGCAAGACATGCTTTTACCCATTAAAGGATGCAAATGAGACATGGGAAAATGTTCACAATGTCTTCTTAACTGAAAAGAATAGTGAGAACAGCCTGTGTTGAATGATCTCATTTTTGAAGAACAGCAATGTTTATATCCCTTTTTCTAAAATAATGCTGGAAAGAACTAAAATCCTACCGGTGATTCTTTCTGGTGGTTTTTCTTTCTTTGCTTATTCCTGTGACCCACGGCAAGCATGTTACTGGTTTTGTAATAAGCTGGGGTTGGGGAGCAACGTAAGTTAATTACAAAGAAAGAGATTCCACCCGGTAACTCAGCCAGCCCTTCCAGCAACAGGGCACATGGACTGTCCTGCAGATGAGTTTGAAGTCTCCCAAGGAAGGGACAGAAATCCATGATTTTAAAATGTCTGAGCCATGTGTAGTGTTGGAGGGAATGCAAATTCCTCAGGCAAGATGGAGGCCATGGCAGCTTCTTGAGTGTGAGCAAAAGATGAACACTCTGTACTGGGGGTGGGCAGTGGCCCACGCAATACATATCACACACACAGACACACACACACACTCACACACACAGAGCTGCTTTCTCTGGGCATTCCCCCAGAACCAGGCCATTAACATACCCTGTACCACTGGATCCTCAATCTGAGGTGGGCACTGCTCTCCACCGCATTTTACGGGTGGAAATGAGGCTCAGAGAGGTCAAATGTCTTGCCTTGGGTAACACAGCTAGTGAGAGTAGAGCACAGGGTCAAAGACAGTGTGCTTGGCTCCAGAGCTCAGACCCACTACTCTACACTGCATAAAAATCATTTTTCACTGGGGCCTTGGCCTGATACGCTTGGATTTATGCAGAGACTGGAAGCCAAGGGCAGGCTCCAGCCGGCATCGAGGACAAGGCGGCGACGGAATGCAGAGAGCGCTGGCCCNTGGAAATGAGGCTCAGAGAGGTCAAATGTCTTGCCTTGGGTAACACAGCTAGTGAGAGTAGAGCACAGGGTCAAAGACAGTGTGCTTGGCTCCAGAGCTCAGACCCACTACTCTACACTGCATAAAAATCATTTTTCACTGGGGCCTTGGCCTGATACGCTTGGATTTATGCAGAGACTGGAAGCCAAGGGCAGGCTCCAGCCGGCATCGAGGACAAGGCGGCGACGGAATGCAGAGAGCGCTGGCCCCGGAGCCGTGCCGCCCACAGTTTCTGAGCACAGGGGTGCCAACTGCCTTCTTGCTGCCCCAGGCTTGTCCCCCTCCTCAGGCCTCCTGCACATCCTCTTGCTCTGGACTCTGCCTCTCCACTGAACCCTCAGAAGCCTGCCATGGCCACTCCCCTGCTCACACGCCATCAAGAGCTCCCCACCCACTACCTATAAGATCAAATTCCCTAGCCTGACAATTCCAGATCCAGGCTGCCTCAAATCTCACTTTATTCACCTTCTAAATAGGGGGCCCTAGCTGGGGGTTCCCATGGCTCTCTCATCTTGTGATTCAACAGAGGTTATGGGGGGACTTCCCTGGTGGTTCAGCGGGAGGGACTCCATGTTTCCACGTCAGGGGACACAATCCTCGGCTGGGGAACTAAGATCCTTCATGCCACGCAGCATGGCCAGAAAATAAACAAGGATGAAAACTGATGCCAAAATAAACCCATTATGAACAACAACAAGAAACTCCTCCCAGGGCAACAAAACCCAACAATTCCCAGCGTGGATTAAGGGGGGACGTCTCTGGTGGGCCAGTGGCTTAGACTCCATGCTTCCACTGCCGGGGTCACAGTTCAGTCCCTGGTCTGGGAGCTAAGAACCCACAAGCCATGCGGCACGGCCAACAGCAACAACACAACAACCAGAAAAGGCAGGGACTCTGGAAACAAAGGCCGGCCCTGCGCGCCTCCAGCGAGGTGACCTTGCTGGGCGGGCGGTGGGGGGTCTGGGCGAGTTGCGTCTCCACTGTTCAGTCTCCTGTGGAAGATGGGGTGACAATATGAATGATAACAGTAATACCTAAGAGTGCTTGGGAAGACGTGAGACGATGCTTGTGCTGCGCTTAGCACAGGTCCATGGGGCAGTTTTCTTACATTGCTTTAATGAGGAAGTTAATGGGGTAGGGGGGAAGCTGGCACAGTTTGCAGGGACCAGCGCCTAATTAGCATATTCAACCCACAAAATGCAGGCTGAGAGCTTTGGGCACGAGTGTACGGCTGAATCGTCCAAGTGACCCCCTCCCCTCACAGCACTGGCGTCTCAGCTGCTTTAAAAGGAGCTGTCCCCCACCTCCTTTGCATCCCTCGGAGGCCGGATCACTTTCTCGTGTTCCCTTCTGTCCCCTTTATCTTGTTCCTGACGTCTTTAACACTGTTGTAAACCCCAGCTGCCTCGTGCCTTCCTCAGACCTTATCTCCTCCACACACATTTCACCATGTAACAGAGTCCTGTCTGCTTCCATTCACCTTCCTTCCTTCCTTCCTTCCTGACGACTTAGCAGACTTCTGTCTCCCTCCTGTGTAGGCCTTCCAGCAGAGGAGCCACTTCCCGCCCTAGGGCTGCAATTCCGTGGGATGCCTTATCTTTTTGGTTCGCTAAGCTTTCCTAATGAAACCCATCCTTCAAACTGCAACCTCCAATGGGTATCCTTTCCTTCTGCTAGGAGACTGGGGCAGAGTGGAAATTTGCAAAATATGTCCTGTCTGACTTGCTACTACTCTCCTCTCCTTTCTCCTGCCCCTCTGTCAATGGAATGACTTGATTAGAGGGGTTGTATCAACAGAAGTATGGAGTGTAGAACGAGGGAGGTGATAGGTCCTCTTTTTCATGCTGAGCCCATCACATGTGGAGTACTGTGGCTGCTGGTTCAAGTGCCAAGCTATACTGAGGTGGGAAAACCAAGGGGCTGCAGCTATGGACTTTGGAGGCTGGCGTATCTGGGTTTGAATACTGACTCAGCCATGAGCCAGTGACTACGTTGCTAAATGATGCTTATAATAACACGTACCGCCTGGCCTTGTTTCAAGGATTCAGTGAGGTAGTTAACGTCCAACAAGGCTGAGTGGGGCACCCCCTCTGGGCTCCCAGGGCACCTAGCGCACACTTATAGGCTGGCTTGTGCCTATCTCCTCTCCCTCTGGCTCCTGTGTGTCCAGGCCATCCTGAGCCCTGGGAGGACTTCTGGGAGGACTGCCCTGGTCACTGGCCACCTCACAGCAGGCCGGGACTTTATACACCTTATGCCAGCCATCCTGCCAACATCTCCGACCTACAGACAAGACAGCTCTGGCTTAGAGAGGAAAGGCCACCTTGCTCAGAGTCACAGGGTCCGGGAGGGGCTGAGGCCAGCTGGGTCCTGACCCCAGAGCCTGGCTCCTTCTCTGAATGGCAAAAACAATATAGGTCGCTGGCCATTCAGAGGCCCCTGATCCCCAGTAGAAAGTTCTGGCCTGGCCCTTGCTGTTACTGAGTTTACAACTTCGGGGGTGGGGGGAACCAGTGCTTTTGTGTGCGGACCCCTCCTGGGCGGGGGAGTCCAGGTTTCCAGGTGTGACAAGCACAAGCATTCCCTTTAGCAGGTCACCCCTGGTCCTCACCGTCGCTCCTCTCCTGGGACCTGGGGGCGGGGCTCCGCCATCGGCACGTGGATCCGGTGAGCCTGGCACAAGAGCAGGCAGTGGCCTCCCCTCCTCTAATCAGACTCCTCATCAAAGGGGTCTCAGCTCCACGGTTCGCAGGGGCCTGGGGGAGGCTGTTACATGACAGAACTTGCCCACAAAGGCAAAAGCCTTCCCCTCATTTTAGGTCCTTCTGCTGGGAACTGTCGGCCAAAACGCAGATGCTGGCAGCTCTGGAACTGTTTGTGGCCCTGGGACCCCAGAAGTCCACGTCGACTAATGCGCCCTGCCCCCAGAAATAACAGGTGACTTGTGCAAAGAGGTTTCCGGCAGGATGATTAAAAGAGAGCAGAGGAGGGGGCTCCTCTAGCCATCCTGTGGTTCAGACTCTGCTCCTAGTGCAGAGGGCACAGGTTCAATCCCTGGTCGGGGAACTTAGATCTCAGCGACGAGGCAATTTAAAAAGGGAGAGAGAGAGAGAGAGAGCAGAGGAGGAAACTGCCCCAGATGCAGAGTGAAGGGCTGCCCACGACAGTTTTTTTCTCTCTCACCTGAACGAGGTTCACTGCTCTGAGTGTCCCCCAGTCACGATCCCATCTGACCCCCCCAGTCACTGGCCCCCACGAGGCAAGAGGGCTTGGAGGATGATCATCCCCGTTCTGCACAAAAGGAAGTTGAAGCTCAGAGAGTGACTGACCGAAGGTCACACAGCTTATTGAAGGCTAGGGCCTGGGCCCCAGCCTCCTGCCTCTTCATCCAGTGCCGTTCTCCATCGCCCCAGGCCACCTGAATGAGCAAATTAACAATAATAAGGATGGACAGATGAGGCCTGGGGGTGTCTATGTGAAGGAACGCTGAGTAGACCAGATGGGAGACAGGGTGGGCGCCTGCATGTGATCTCTGTGCACAGGAATGATGGGTGCTCCTCCCATTGGAGGCTCTTTTTCTGCCAAGCTCTTCTCTGAAAACCACTTTAAAGAGGAGAAAGCCACAATTACCCCTTGGGATGGCAGAGCACTTAAGGGACATGTCAGGTGGCGGAGGGTGGGATCNTGAATGAGCAAATTAACAATAATAAGGATGGACAGATGAGGCCTGGGGGTGTCTATGTGAAGGAACGCTGAGTAGACCAGATGGGAGACAGGGTGGGCGCCTGCATGTGATCTCTGTGCACAGGAATGATGGGTGCTCCTCCCATTGGAGGCTCTTTTTCTGCCAAGCTCTTCTCTGAAAACCACTTTAAAGAGGGGAAAGCCACAATTACCCCTTGGGATGGCAGAGCACTTAAGGGACATGTCAGGTGGCGGAGGGTGGGATCTTGCAGCCAGAAAAAAGAATATTCTGTCACAATTTCATCTTTGGAGAGCTAGAATTAAGAACCTTTTGTTTTTATAATTCAGACCAAGTCGAGTGAAAGAAAGCCCCATCCACCTCCAGGGCTGGGAGAGGCCCATGGAAGCCTAGTAAATTCTTGAACAGGGTACACCTCCCCATCCCCAGGGGAGGAGCTGGAATCTGAAATCCCAGGGGCCTGAGATTGGGGCAAGTTGCGGGTTTTAAATAGGTTGAAAAACTCTGGACTCTGCGCCCTTTACGGCTCCCTGAGTTCTGCCAGTCTGTGTAAAATTCTCTTGATGATTATCGACTGCTGAAAGAGAATTTCTCTTATGATGTGAAGTTGGAATTTAACGCTCATTTTAAGATGTCTCCAGCCCCTATCTCTCTCTCTCTCACACACACACACGCGTAGGGCTGGAGATGGTAAACTTTAGACTGATTTTTTTACCTTGCTTCAGCCAGTGGAATTACAAGAGCTTCTGACCACAGCCAAGGCCCCTCCCTGCTGTCCCAGCACGGAGATCTAGATAAGAGTTGGTGCCAGGTTGCCCCTGGTTCTACTGGGCTGCTCTGAGAGCTCCAGGGGGCCCTGGCTCCCCACTTGCCCTCCCTGAGGACTAGCTGCCCTGGTTCCTTCTAAAGATCCCATCAACAGGCTCTAAGTGCTAATCCTGCTTCCTCACCGCTGAGCCTCACTTCCTTCTCTTTGATGTCAAGTTCCTTAAAAAAAAATTTTTTTTTAATATTTATTTCTTTGGCTGTGCAGGTCTTAGTTGCTGTACGTGGGATCTTTAGTTGTAGCATGTAAGCTCTTAGTTGCGGTATATGGGATCTAGATTCCCAAACCGGGGATTGAACCCAGGCCCTCCGGCATTGGGAGCGAGGAATCTTAGCCAGAGGACCATGATGAAGGTCCCTCAAGTGTCTTTTAGATGGGCCCACTCTCCTGCCTTCCTGGTGGCTCAGACTGGAAATCGTCCGCCTACACTGCGGGAGACCCAGGTTCAGTCCCTGGGTCAGGAAGATCTCCTGGAGAAGGAAATGGCAACTCACTCCAGTACTCTTGCCTGAAACATCCCATGGACAAGGAGCCTGGTGGGCTACAGTCCACGGGGTCTCAAAGAGTCGGACACGACTGAGCAACTTCACTTTCTTTCTTTCTGCTCTCCTGCCTCCTCTTCCTAATGTCCCATGCTTCCCTTTGGCTATTTCCCTGTCACTTTCTGGCAAAGCTGGGCAGTGATCCCCACTCCCTTAGCTGCAGCCTGACCTGGCGTTCCCTTGCCCGTCCCCTCCCACTTTCACCCCGATCCTTGACTTTCCTGCCTCTTGGCCCCCACCAGGGCCTCCATGCCCCCCAGACTCTGCATTCCCATCTTAGCCTCCAGCCTTTCCCTCACTTCCCCTGGAGAGAGTCTCAATGCAAAAATGAAGAACCATTCAGTAGGCTGAATGGCAAGGCTGGACACACAGAGTTGAAAGGATACATGAGTTTGAAAATAGAAAAATAGAAAGTGTCTGACAAAGTGAAAATAGGACTGCAGGATCAATTTTCAAAGTTAAACTTTAAATTTGATATAAAATAGCATATTTTTTTTTGTAAATAGATCACTGAATAATGACCATAGCTGATCATCTGACTCAGATTTTTTTTTAATTCCAAAACAATCCTTAATTTAAAAAAAATTATCTTCCTATATGTGAGTTGTAAATATGATTTACAGTGATAAATTATTTCACCAATACTTCTACAAAAAGCTTCAAAAAAGTTTTGAATTTTAGTATGGAAAGCTTGCATACTACTTTTCCCTCCACTGATAAATAATTGAAAGAGGAACATGTTATAGAAATGTTGGCCAAGAAAATGAAAGATAATTTGTCTTAGCTTGTTTCAATCATTCTCTTTAGTTAGACTGATGCCAGTAAATTGTCTGTGACACAGAAAAACCTTATAAAATTTTTCTCTGATTGTTACCAATGGATTTTCCTGTGAATATTACCAAAAAAAAAAAAAAAGAAAAGAAAAATAGAAAGTGAAAAAATGGAACAGAGAGCCTGAGTTCTGGGGGCACAGTGGCAAATGGTCCAGCATACACGCGATCGATCGGGGTCCTGGCAGCCTGGCTTGATGAAGTGGCATTTCCTGTCCTCTTGTTCTGCAGCTGTTGGACTTGGTTTTGTTTTTTTTTTGTTGTTCTTTGTAAGAAAGGTAGTAACAAGGATTCGGGGGTGGGGGGAAGAGGGATCGCAGGAGACTTCANTGGTCCAGCATACACGCGATCGATCGGGGTCCTGGCAGCCTGGCTTGATGAAGTGGCATTTCCTGTCCTCTTGTTCTGCAGCTGTTGGACTTGGTTTTGTTTTTTTTTTGTTGTTCTTTGTAAGAAAGGTAGTAACAAGGATTCGGGGGTGGGGGGAAGAGGGATCGCAGGAGACTTCAGGGTTAGGGGACATTTCTGAGGGCAAAGCCTCTCTTGGTCATTTGCTAAACGTGTAGCCTCAGGCAGGCCACCTCCCCGCTCCGTTCCTCAGTCTCCTCATCTCCTACTGGGTGAGGATTAAGCAAAAATGAGCCAAGCAGAAACTCTGGTCAAGGAAAGTGCACAGCAAGTGCTTTCTATTCTAATAACGAAGAATTGTGGTTTCACCACCACTATCATCCATGGTCTTATCATCATTTCTCATTATGTACATTCCCTTCCAGACTTGGAAAAATGCAAAAAAAACCCCACCAAAACCAACCTTTTTTTCTAATATGTTTACAGTCACAGTGTGTTATCATGTAGTCTGCTTTCAATTTTTTTTTTTTAATTTTCCTTGGCCATGCTGCTTGGCATGTGGGCTCTTAGTTTCCCGACGAGGGATTAAACACCCACCCTCTGCACTGGAAACACGGTCTTAACCACTAGACTGCCAGGCAAGTCCCTTAAATTTATTCTTAAAAAAAATTGTCTTGCATTTTTGGTTTCTCATCACTGACATCATGTTTAAGGGCTATGCAACAGCCCCCTGCATTTTTGGTGGGCTTAACTTTTGTTTGTTCTCTCCCTGTGTAATTTAACCCAAGCTTCTGGTGTGGCCAGGACAGGCGGGTTCTTCCAGCCTGTGCCTGGACGTCTCAGGGGGCCACTCAGATAGCATCTGCATTCAAGCTCTGCTATTGTCTTCACATGGGCTCTGAGCAAGTTACTAGGACTCCTGAGCACCCCCTTTCTACCCACAATGACAGGCTCTGCCCACCCACCTCACAGAGGCACAAGTGTACTTGTTCAAACTAACACCATCATTGGCCCTCGTGGACTAGAAACAAAGACACTCCGGTTTTCAGTCCTTTTGGAGGCACAAGTTCTTAAAAGCTTCCTAGGAGATGCCTGTGATGGTGGAGTTCTCTGCCAGGGTGCAAAGAGGGCACTTACAAGATTCCTGCTTAGGAGCAGTCATGGGGGTGGCAGAGCCGTTGAGCGGGTGGGCAGGGTTCCAGACCCCACTTCATTTATAACGCTGCCCATCTTACACCCTGGGGCTTCCTCAGAGGATCTAATTGGCACCGAATGGAAACCATTCATCTGGTCCAATGTACCCACTTTATAGATAGGAAAGCTGAGGCCCCAAGAGGTGAAAGGGTATGCCTGCCAGCACTATTCTGGGTGACCCCTTAGTGTTTTTCTTTTGAAGCACCCCTGAAAGGGAGCCCTTGTGGTCTGAAATGGAAAATCACCATGAGGTGATGCCTCCAGGGAGACAAAGTTGGACCTGGAACTTCATTCTGGAAAATTTCAAAAGTGATCTCTGTCTTCTCATGTCCTTTACACCAGGATGCTAACGTGAAGCCGGAACTCCAGGTGGTCAGGAGGAGCAGATGATCACGTGCAGGTGTGAGGGTTTGTGTAAACAGTGAGGCAGGTATGGCCAGGGAGCCCACCCCACCTGACTTCACTCCAGGGCCAAGAGATGGGCTTGAGCAGTTGAGAGAGAAAGAGAGAAAAAAATGGGCCTGCCCCTGAGCTGGTTCCCTGGGAAAGGCTTCCAGGAGGAAACAGAGTCTTCCCGCTGCCTGTCAGGACGGCTGACCCGGGGCCTGACCTCAGCTAACCTGGCATTTCGAGGGGAGCACAGCCCACCCCCGTACACACTGAGGGAACTGGCGTGGCAGAGGGATCGCTATTGATTTCCACTGTGTGGGCGTCAAGTGCCCGGCTGCCTCAGACGCTCATCCCAACCACGTGCAAATAAACCGCACCAGCGTCTGGGGTGATTTGTCAAGGTCCAACTGGGCAGGGGCCCTGGCTTCCGCCGATGGACTCCGGGCCAGGCCGAATGCGGGGGCTCAGCCCAGCAAATGCCCCACCGCTGATCCATCACTGATCGGCCACATTCTGGGCGGCCCAGGAATTCGGATGTCTGGCAGCCGTGGCCACGCTGGGAGCTGGTTGGCCCTGGCTGGGAGGGGGGCTTTTGAGGAACAAGGCCTGAGGCCCACTTGCTTCAACTCAACAGGGCTCGGTAGTGGCATTATCATTTGTTTCTTCCTGTCTGTGACCCCTTGATTTCGGAAGATTTAATGGAACGTATGTGACCAAGAGCCATCGAGTTCTGGCTCTGGTGTGGCCTGGCCGGTCGTCCTTGGGCAGCTGTGAGATGGAGAAAACACCCCTGTTGGGACCAAGGACCCTGTGAAGGCCAGGGCTCAGCCTGCATGCCCAATCCCTGGATGCCCACCTCCCGGCTAGCCTGGACTGCCACCTTTACGTCTCAGTGCCTGGCCGCCCTTCCTGGCACTATGGGACTGGAAATCATACCTCCACCCCCTAGGGTGCTGTCAGGGGGGCTGCACAGGGTCGCGGTAAGGGCTGGACAGCAGGGCCTCACACTGGCCCCTCCTTCCACAGGCAGGGAGCGGAGGCTGAGTGAGCAGGGTGATGGTCTCCAGCCACACAGTGAGGTGGAGCAAGATCAGGAGGGCTTAAAGTGGGAGGCAAGCACAAAAGGCTGATGGACAGAGCATCGTCCTGCCCTCTTCCTCTCCTGATGGAGGCCATCGCTGGACTAGGACGGCGGGGGCTGGGTGGGGGGCGGGGCGGGGAGCAGAAGGGGTCACAGGCCGGGCACAGATCATTTCTTGAAAGGGTCAAAAATTTTATTTGAGGGCCTTTTTGTTTTCTGTTTGTGAATACACAAGCTTCCCACTGTCCGGGAGAAGGGGAGGTGGTGTTTGGCTGCACAAGGTTTGGGAGTCTGGCCCTGGGGCTCTGTTCCCTGCTCGCTGGCCTTGCGGTTCTTCGGCCGCGGGCTAAGGCACTGTGTGTTCTGCAGGAAGGCGCTCATGGCTGGCTGGTAGAGGACGAATGAGGTGGCCTTCTCAGGAGCTGCGAAGCTGAGGCTGTCGAGGGGCAGACTTGAACTTGGGGCCCTCCCGCTGGGGACTGCGCAGCTGTCTCAGGACGGAATCATGCCTTTGCTTCTCTTGCGGTCGGCCATGGTCCTCCGGTTGTGGTTGGCTCGGGTGGCCTTGCTGGCTTCCTTCTTCCTGCGTTCCTGCATGGTCTCTCGGCTCTGCCCGTGGCCCCGGGGGCTGCCGGCCACCGCGGTGGCGCTGTCATGCCGGTACCTGAGGGAGGACCAACCCGCCCCCAGAAGAATCCATCAGCCAGAGGAGGCGGCCCTGACCGGAAGGGGAAGAGCCCGCTGCCTTCCTCCAAGATCCCCAGGAGCGGACACCAAGCCTGGGCCAGGACCCCCCCGTGCCAGCTTGAGGTCAGAGGGGAAATGGAGTATGCCAGCCACTGGCTGTGTGACCTTTGGCAGATTACTTAACACGTCTGGGCCTCACTTCCTTGGTCTATAAAATAAGGACAATGACAGGACTAGCTACTTCCTAGATCTGTTGCCAGAGCAACACATAACACACGTAAAGCACTCGGGGCTGGGCTGGGGCTTCCCGCGCCCACCGACACAGCGCCGTGAGCGCTCACCCCTTCCTGGCCAGGAAGGCCGTGCGTCTGGCTTCCGCTTTCTCCCGCAGCACCGCAGGGTCCTGCACAAAGTGGTCGGGCTGCGGAGGAGAAGGGAGAAAAGATCACGAGCTGCCCCCTTTCCCGAAGCCAGGCTGTGTCTGGCCCATCTTGGGGATGCCCCCCATGCCAGGAGTCGAGGGGCAGCCACAGAGCGGCAGGGTGATGCCCCAGAACCCGGCTGGTTGTTCTGGTCCAAGGTCTCCACCAGAAGCCCCGTCCCCTGGCCCTTGTGCCCATTCGTGGCAGAGGTGGCTGTTGGGTGGTCACAGCTGGAGCCAGATGATGACAAGGGGGAGTGAGGGGGGAGGCCAGAAGGGGGGCCTCTAGAGACCACGGGGAGCCTGAAACCCAGCAGAGCTGCCTGGACACTGGCGCTTCCCCTCGCCGGCGCCAAGGCTGGGGGAGACCGGGACCCAAGGACCACAAACAGACTGTGGGGGCCTGGGCTGTGTCAAAAACACAGCACAACAAGCGGAATCAGTAACCTGTGGAAACGGCAGGATTTGACATAAAAACCTGGGCTGATCCCTTGCCTGGAAGGAGGGAAAGCTCTGGAAGGTCCAGCCTCCACCGTGCTGAGGAGCCCCTGGGCAGGGGTGCCTGCTGGCCCCAGCCTCAGTGTCCATCAGGCCCTGCTACTTACTGACGTTGGTGGCCCGGCCCCGGACACAACTGAACCTGTCACCCTGGTGGGAGGATGTTACGGGGGTGTGCGGTGGAGGGAAGGATCCAAGCCTCCCAGGCTGCAGCCCTGCTCACCCCGAGCAGCATTGCTCTCATCTGTTTTCTATGAGGCATTAAGATTTCACCAGAAGAAAAAGTTTAGTGGCTAAAAAATAGAAAATGTTCAAACCCATCATCACAGATGACCTTGGGCTCTAACGCCTCTCTGATGTCGAGAACTGCCAACCTGGGCATGGAGGCTGGCCCCCAGGTTCCTGGGCCTAATGAACCCAGCAGCTCAAAGGCCTGGTCTCTGATCCTTCCCCTGGGCCCTTGAGGGGCCTTGGAGAAGGCTTCTAAGCCGGCAGCTCTTCAACCAGACATCCTGGGCTCAAAGGGACCCCCTTTCCGGGCAGTGATGCTAAAAATGCCTCAGGGCCAGGCTCTGGGAAGCGGGGCGCAGCCCCTGACTCACCCCTCAGAACTGTAGCCTCCCCTCCACCTGCCAGTTGTCAACCAGGTACCTTGGGGGCTTCAACTGCAGCCTCCTCCCCCTCTTCCTCCTCGTCCTCCTGCCCTTCGCCGGGCACTCTGGTTCTCAGCACCTGAGGGATGGTGAAGGGCCTGAGGGTTGAGACAGAAAGGGAGATCAAAGACTAGATTAAACCTGGAGAGCGGAGCCTCCAGTGCAGGAGGCGGTCCTGCTGAGAGGGCCCCCAGGACTGGAAACCAAAATGCCTTTGAAGTCAGCTTTGCTCCTGCCCCTCTACTCTGTGTGGGTACCAAGGTCTGAGGTGGGGGCTTCGGGGAGGATGAGCTGAGTCCTGGCAGGGGTGGTCTCCAGTCCTCTCTAGTCAGGGCGGCAATGCCTTTACTGGGGGAGTTGGGGAACCTCCCTAAGATCCCACTGGGAAAATTTTCTGCAGTTAAGAAGAAAAACGGAAAACTGCATGAGACCCAGTTGATGGTTCCTCACTCAGGGTGGGCTGGACCAACCGGCCAATGGCTGGCTAGGGCTGGAGGGAGCACTGGACCAGGAGTCGGAGGCTGGGGTTCGGGCCCTGGTTTGGTCACTGACTTGCTCACGAGATCTGTATAAACCAGAGGCTGGGGGAGGGCCGCCCACACCGCCGACGCCAACAGCCTCACCTGCGGCTGATGAGCTCATCATCCGAATCCGCATCGTTGGCGCCCACCTGGTTGCCATCGTAGGTGTCGTCGTACTCATCCTCGTAGTCGTCCCCGCGGTAGGGCGAGCCCTCCCCGAGCTGCAGCGGCACCTGCGACGGCCGAAGCGTGGGTCCGCGGGGCGCGGCCCGGCCCACCTCCCCCCGCAGCGGGGCTGGCGCCCGGGCACGCCTCCCCTCGCCCGCCCCGCCCCCTCCCCTCGCCCGCCCC
>SJYX01019660.1:58152-103705 GCA_006410675.1 Oreotragus oreotragus | reverse complement strand
CCCCTCCCCTCGCCCGCCCCGCCCACCTCCTCCACCACCACGCTGTACTGCTCGTAGCGCTGCCGCTGCGCCTGCACCTCCCGCTTGTCGTTCAGCAGGCTCCGCGCGCTCTCTTCCTTCCTGACGTCGAGAGGGAACAGCGGGGAGACACGAAGGAAAACCATCAGGCTTCGAGAGCAGCGAGGGTCCAGACAGACCACCGCTCACTTCTCCGGCCTCTGGCCGCCACAAACTGAGATCAAGCACCGGCGGGGGGCGGGGGGCTCACCAGGTCCAGCCACTTCCGAGGGCCCCTCCTCCCCAAGGAGCAGCTATTAAGAGTGTAACACGTGCCCCGCCCCTCTCCTTTCAGCCGGGAGACTCCCCTTCGAGGCGTCCACCCCGGAGAAACGTTGGCCTCCGCGCAGAGAGGTCTGATTGGGCATTTTCTTTTCAGCACTATGTGTAACAGTGAAAAACAGGAGAGCAACTCATGTCCATCATGGCCCAAGGACAGGGGCCACATGACGCTGGGAGGCAGTTCTCAAGAGCGACAATTTGTGCTGATGGAGACAGAATTCTAAGACATCCTCCAGGGGAAAAAAGCAAGCGCAGAGAAACACAGTGTGATCTCATCTGTGTAAAAAGCAGAGGGCAGATCAGACCTATCCTCTCCTCCTGCGAGGATGTCCTTATCTATGCACAAGAATAGAGACAGAGGGCTGGTAGGGCCCCACCCCCAACCCGGGTAGCTCTGAGGAGGGGCTTGGGGTCACCGGCATCATTGCAAAGGAACAAAAGCCTGAAGAAACAGCAAGCCCACGGGGGGCTTTCGTAGTCAGCTCAGGGGCCCCAGCCCCTCCCTCTCACCCCCGCTTTTCAGCCCAGGGACCCTGTCTGGCCTGCGGTTCAATCTCCCATGTCAGATGGCACGGCAAGAGAAGTCTGGAAGTTTAACTCCTGTCCTAACACAGGGGAGGCCAGCTGGGGGCGGGGAGGGACCTGTCTGGGAACAGAGTGAGCTGCAGCACAGAGGTGGTGACTTGGGCCTCTGGACTCGAGGCTTTGCAAATCTGCAGAAGAGCCTGGCTTGTCAGACACACAGGCCTGTGGAGTGGTTTCTAGCCCTGCAGGGGAAAATCAATATGAGGTGCCAGGCAAGAAAATCCAGCTTAGCTGTGAAATCGGGCCTCTGGAATGTATCAGGGGTAGGGGAAAAAACAGAAACACAAAGCCCGCAGCGTCCATAAAATCTTCTGTTAACAGGCTTTTAGTGCGGGAAGGGCCAGGCGCCTGAGTCCGGCGGGCTGTGTCTAGCCTGGGAGCCTGCAGCAGATCAGAACTGGGGCCCCCCGCACGGTGGGTTAGGACGTGCTTCCTTCAGCTTTTTTTTAGGTTTTTGTTTTTATTTGGTTGCGCTGGGTCTTAGTTGCAACATGTGGTATCTAGTTGTCTGACCAGGGATTGAACCCAGGCCCCCTGCACTGGGAGCACAGAGTCTTAGCCACTGGACCACCAGGGAAGGCCCCCTTCAACAGTTTTTGATAAGGGGTTACTATGAGCTGGGCTGGGGAGAGATTCGGAAGAGTAAGATCTGGATTTGCCCTCATGGAACTCAGTCTAGTGGCAAAGAGCAGAAGTGTGGTAGATGAAGGCACACACGTCCTGGAAACACAAGGAAAGTAGAAATGAATGGGGGTGCAGGGGGCTGAGTTGGGGGGGGTCAGGGGAGGTGCTAGAGAAGGGCTCTTGGAAGCTCCATGACGTGGAGATGTTTGGTCTGGACCAGGGATCCATCTCGGGCCACAGGAATCTGTCACATCATGCCAGGAGAGGGAGCCTGTGACCGTGGCCTCGGCCCTTAGCAGGCGCTCTCTCTGCCAAGCTGAGGGGTGGAGAGGAGACAGGCAGAGAGGAAGTGAAGGGGCCAAGCTGTTCAGGTGGAGCGCCTGGTAAAAGCGCACCCATTCAACCAACACAGGCTTCCTGAGGTCCTGCCAGGTGCCGGGGCCCCGCGCTGGGCCAGGGGACCCAGGATGAATGAGCGCTGACACATTCTCCCTGCCCAATCCCACGGCCCCTGGTCCACCCGGTCCCTGGTGTGGGCAGAGGGAGGTTCTTTCACGCTGCGTGGCCTCTGGTTATGTGGCTCCCCGGCAGGACCACAGGGAATGCTAGCAAAGTGCCCCTCCCTCAGCTGGGTCCTAGGAGAGGACACAGGTAAGGACAGGGTACCTCGTCCAGGAAGGCTCTGGCCCCATGACCTCATATGAAGCCAGAGAAGGAAAGAGAGAAAAGGGCAAAAGCAGCCAGGAGCAGACACGCCCGAGGGCCGGGCCAGCCAAGCCGCGGGAGCACCCAGCTTGTCTGGGGCCGGGCGCCTCCTCTGCCTCCCTCAAGTCCAGGGACACGCAGGCTCCCCTGAGGCTCTACCACCTTTCTTCTCACCTGCTCCAGCTTGTCCTTCAAGATCGGCCCTCAAATTGGCCCTTAGAGGGGTGACACTCTCCTTTGAATTTCTAAAGGGCCTGCAGAAGCAGTAAAGCCCTCCTTTTCCGGGTGAGGAATCAGGGGATCCAGAGAGGCCAGTAACCCTCCCGAGGTCACACAGCTTCCACCAGCATAGCCGGGGCCAGAATATAGGTCTCCTGACTCAAGTCTGCTCGGCTATTTCCTGAGGGGTGTGATCACAGGCCGGCCCCTTATCCTTGCTGAGACTTGATCTTGCCTCCAGGGATGGTGCAAGGATGAAGTCAGACGATGCCCAGAAGCAGGCCTGGCACCTGCTGAGCTTCACAAAGGGAACCCAGTCTCTCTGACTATAGGACTCGTCAGAACCTTTCATGGGCTAATGTGCTCTGCGACTCCGATGAGGCACACAGGGTGGGTAAGCATTTTGGGCAACAGAACTGATCTGAAAGAGAATGCCTTATCTTCTGGGGCACCACTGTCGAAAGGAGTAAGGGGACCCCGCGTTACCCTCACCGCCTCTTCCCTAGCCACGATACACCTGCAGCACGTGCGCTTGCTGCCGACCTAACAAGCCCCGCACCTCACCCCCACTCCTAGCAGCCCCTCATTTTCCTCTCCCCACTTCTCCGGGAGCCGCAAGATGCAACCCTGAAGACGTGGCTGCAACCACAGGTCAACCACGCCTCAACTGCCCTACCCTGCGCCCGCCTGTCCCACAAGGGGACAGAGTTCCTCATTTCTTGAGCCATTTAGGGCTCAAGTATCTGTAACAACGCACATACGTTTTAACTCAAGGGTGGCCTGCCTTGCGCCTCTTGATTTCTCACGTGTTCCAGGCCCTAAGCTCCCTGCCCCGCCCACATCAGGACGGGTGACCCCACTGAGGCCCTTCCGTGCCCCTCTCCACTCTGTTGAGTCTTGATCGGTGGTCTAAGTCATTCCCAACGTCTCTGTGCCATGGGAGGGCGAGGCCTGGGTGCCCCGTTCCCCGTGTCTCCCAGTGTGTCGAGCACAGGATCTGGCCACAGTCAATCACTTAATAAATATTTGCTGAGTGGATAAATAAATAATGCGCATATGAACAGAGCCCCTGCCTCTCTGTAAACCCCAACCCCTGGGCTGCCCAGCACCAGGGCAGTGAACGTCTGCTGCGCAGTTTCTGCCCGGGTGGCCGGGGGCCCCTTGGAGCAGGGGAACAGCCCCCGCCACATGCCCCTCTCCTGCAGCAGGGCCTGGAAGGGCGGGCACTGAGGCGGGACAACGTATCCGGGGATGTCGCAACATGCGTGACTAAGCAGCTTGCAATAGCTTCCTGTCCAGCCAGCCAGATGGCTTTAGAGTTGTCCTGTGCCAGGTCCCCGAGCCCTCAGACGGCCACTCTACCAGCGCTGGACGGTCCCGGGAGCAGGGAATAGCTTGAGCTTCTAGCACTGGGGCTCCTGTCCTAAGAATCGGGCAGGGCCCTCTCCTCTCGCTGCCCCTCGCTGACTCCATCTACGTGATGAGGGAGAAGGCGCGCTGGACTTGCCCAGCGGCCCCCAGCTTTGTAGATTCCATGAAATGGCTCCATTAACATTGCGGGGCTGGCACCGGGCTATCAACGTCTGATCCTGCCACCACGCCGTGTGGCTGCTGACTCTCAGCCCCTCCAAGGGGTCCCCAATCCAAAGCCAGGGGATCCTTCCAGAACGTACACTGTACTGGTGAAGGGGACCCTCGCCATGCTCCCCATGGCCTCGGGGCCACCGCCCCTGCTGTTCGGTCTGCCTGGAAAGCTTCTCATGCCTGCTCTGCACAACTGACCCTCCCTCGTCCTTCCACTGTCCGCCCACAGCATTGTCCCCGAGAAGCCTTTCTGCCTGGACTGAAGCCCCAGGTAGAGGCTTGGGAGTCTGCACGCCTCCACCTTGGAGAATCTGTTTCATCTGTGAGTCCACGGGGCTTGTTTGCCAAGCTGGTCAGTCCAAACGCCACGTGGGCAGGGGCCGTGTCTGTTCCACCCCCCACCATGTCCCCAGCAGCTCATAAATCCAGGGCCTAGAAGAACCAGGCAAATATTTGTTGAATAAATGAATAAATCATGAATGGACTTTTCAACGCCAAAAAAGTACAAAGGACATAGACCAAAAATAAGTAGAAAGGCCTTCAAATGTAATATATTCACTTGGGCAGAGGCCTTCGTTCTCCCGCTGTGTCCCCGGGTGGAGAGGCGCCAGTCAGGGAGCACTGCTGAGGAGCACTGACCAGCTCTCCCACCCGGGCACTCCTCCAAAGATGGCAGAAGGGAAGAGGGGCCGGTTTGGCCCTGCTGGCCTTTTGCCATCAAGGAGGACTCACTAACTCTGCACACAGGGTTGGAGCCTGAAGCCAGACTGTTAGAGGCCCAGAGCCCGGCTGCAGGGAACATACTGATCTGGGGTATGGGGGAGCCCCAAGTGGAAGCTCTGTGACCACTTCCATCAAGATGACAGCCCTGGGTTTCTCTCGTCCTCTCTGCACTTGCAGAGCTGGGGTCTCTGGGGCCCCACGGTCCACTGGACTCACCTCCTGCCCTTGTGCACCCGGCTCAGATCCACCGAGTCCCTGCTGAACACGTCAAATTCATCATTCTGGAAGACGTTGTGACGAGACGTCAGCAGGGGTGTCGGGTCCGGCTTCACCTGTCTGGGGTTGGGGGGGCGGCACAGAAATCCATTTCAGGGGGACGCTCCCCTCCCACCTGTGGTCCGTCAGAGCCTGCCCTCCCTAGTAACAGCCACACCCGGGGACACGGGCTAAAAACCTGCCCAGGCCTGCCCCGGACTTGGGGAGGTGGCCACCCCGCACACGTGCCACTCACACAGGTTGTGTTCCCTGCAAGACAGAGGTCACTTGAGCTGGGTTTTTTTGCCTCAGTGCCTTCACCTGTAAAATGGGCACATGGAGGCTGAGGAGTTGGTTCAAAGGCAGAGCTAGCTTCATTCTGGAAGTTATTCACTTATTCATTCAAAAAACAACATTTATTCATAGAAGAAACACCCGTTTACACTCATTCCTGTTGCCCAACTCAGAAAGGGTGGGTGTGGGGGAATTCCCTGATAGTCTAAGGGTTAGGACTCCACACTCTCACTGCCAAGGGCCCTGGTTCAATCCCTGGTCAGGGAACCAAGATCCTGCAAGCTGTGTACTGCGGTCAAAAAAGCCCCAAGAAACAAAGGAAAAGAAAGGTGGGTATGAAGGAAGTGAGAAGCTCTGCTGTGCTCCCTCAGTGGCCAGGCAGGCAGCAACATCAGAGCTCAGAGGCCGCAAGCCCTCAGTCAGCCCCCGCCCCCCATCTCCCAGGAGGCGGAGCAGGGAGGCCCAGCGGTGCCCACTCTGCACTGCAGGGGGCATGCGAGGAACTCTGCGGGCCTGAGGTTTCTGTTTCCCCAAAGAGGACGTCAGCTTCTCTGGCTGGGAACCGCCATTGTGGGGAAGTGCCGAGGACGGGACACAGGAGAAAGAGGAGTGGGAGGCAGAGGAGATGGAAAGGGCCCCGACAAGGACCCCGGGGCAGTCTGGGCGCCACGAGCTTCCTCCCACCCACTGCTCCCACCTGTCCAGGCCGCGGTCCAGTTGGCTGAGGGTGGGGGCCAGCCGCCCTTCCAGGATGTTGTTGATCACCTGCTCAGGGTCGCAGCTGTAGTGCTCCAGGCAG
Organism: Oreotragus oreotragus; assembly: GCA_006410675.1. Taxonomy (NCBI): domain Eukaryota; kingdom Metazoa; phylum Chordata; class Mammalia; order Artiodactyla; family Bovidae; genus Oreotragus; species Oreotragus oreotragus. Next base: position 97,578 of record SJYX01019660.1, on the reverse strand, counting down.
GCCAGGATGAAGCCCTCGCCGAGGTCCGGCAGCAGGTCCTTCACTTGGGAGATGAGTGAGTCCAGCTCCACACCGCGCACAGTGGGGCCCGGGGCTGCGGCCGCCCCCAGGCACTGCGGAAGAGACCGAGGAGATGCCTGGGCTGGGCCAGGGAGCCCCCAACAGCACTGGTCTTGGAGTCAGGCAACCTGGTCTGAGTCCCAGCCCTCCCCCTCCTGGCTAAGGGGCCTTAGCCCAGTCTCTTACGTCTGTCTGAGCCTCCACGTCCTCCTCTGTGAAAGGGGGAGCTATGGCTTACCAGCTGAGCTGCTGCTTCTGGCTGTGTGACCTTGGGCAGGGCACTTAACCTCTCTGAACCTCGGTTTCCTCCTTATAAAGCCCTCAGACTACACCTACTTCATGGGGTTGTTTTCAAATGGTTCAAAGAGACGATACAGAAAAAGTGCAGAGCACAGAGCCTGGTGTGGACGAGGCTGTCCACAAGTGGCCGCGGCTTCTGGGAACCAGCCCCTTTCCCCCTCTGACAGCCTGACAACTGAGGTCAGAGGGGAAAAGCAACCGCTGGAACTGGCTGATGTGGAGAAGCGCCCCTTTTGGCTCGGAATGGGTTAATTTTTTCAGCTTTTCAATTAAGGAAATTCACAAATCAAAAAAACAGTAATAAAACTCCTCTGTGTCTGAGGCAAGAAGCCAAATGGGGAAAAGGTGGTGGGGAGGGGACCACCATTCTCCAAGGCCCCGGGACAGTGGGCACTGGCAGCGGCGTCTGGCAGCGGGGCACAGGGGCCGATCACTCACTCCCCACAGCAGCTCTGAGCACCCACGTGGAGACGGGGACCCTGCCACCACCCCCTACAGGGGAGGAAGCAGGGCTCACATGAGGGACGTGCCTAAGGGCTCAGAGCTGGCAGGTGGCAGAATCAGGATGCGCCCCTGAGCAGCCTGACCCCAGAGACTGTCGTCTTAATCCCCAAGTCATGCTGCCTCCCGACACGCAGGGGAGAGCCCTGGGTCAGCGGCCAGTCACAGAGGTGGTGATGCTGGGTCCTGGCGACGTCTGGAGCCACAGCACCAGCTCAGCGCTTCCCCTGTTTAGAGGTGTGCGCCGGTGGAGAGTTCATGAGGAAAAAGCTCCGTGCTTCACTTTGTGGGGGGAAGGCAGGCCCCGACGGCTGAGCGCCTTGCCTACCTCACAGGCCTTCCAGCTCGCCCTCGGCTCAGAGCCCTCGAAGGGCAGCGTGGAGCAGGCCAGCAGCTCATAAGCTGTCAACCCCAAACAAACCCTTTCCCTCGCGGGAAGACAGAAGGGAGGTCTCCCGGGCGCACACCTCCTCCTCCTGGGGGAGCGAGGCCGGCCCGCCGAGCGCCTCCGCCGCCTCCCCCACGCTGTTAGGGTGCTCAGCCACAGCCAGGTCTCTGGCGCCGCTGGCTTTCCTTCGGTCTGCCCCTCCCCAGGCACTCTCCACCGCCTGGAGGATGTACGCTGTCCGTGTCTCATCCCTGGGAGGATGGGTTAAGGAGTCTCTCTCGGGGACCACAGCCCTCTCTCTACCCGTCACTGCGTGGCTGAGGCCAGGGGCCGTCTGGGCTGCACCCCGCGGGCACCGCGGGCTACCTGGGGAAACGGGCCAGCCCACGGCCGCACAAGCCTCAAAACCCAGTACCTGCCGCTCAGCAGAGAGCAGCTCTGCGTAAGGGCAGGGCCAGGGTCTGGCAGCCGAGGGTCCGGGGACAAGGATCCCCCAGGAGGAGGGCCCGGCGGGGGCACTGCCACCGGGCGTCCTGTCCAACCCGTTGTCAGCTTTCTGCAAAAGCTGGCCCACAGGGTGTCCTTGAGGCCGGACTGAGCAACCTACCCCAGCCATCCAAATGGCCCGCAGGCCCATTCCTCCCGGCCCCTCGTCTCTCTCCAGTACCCCGGGTACTGCCAAGTCAGGCGCTGGGTAGTTGCTCTAGACTCTCTCACTCAACTTTCTTCAAAAAAAAATTATAATAATAATTAGTTAGGCTCCGCCAGGTCTTAGTTGCAGCCCTCGGGATCTTTGATCTCTAGTTACGGTGTGTGGGATCTAGCTCCCTGACCAGGGATCGAACCTGGGCCCCCTGCACTGGGACCATGGAGTCTCAACCACTGGGCCACCAGGCAAGTCCCTCCCTCATGCTGCTTCCAACCCAAGCGCCCACCACCCGAACTCTGAGACTGACAAGGCCCACCTCCACTTCATATCCTTCCAGGTCTCCCAGCACCTGCAGGGCTCACCCCAAACTCCTCAGCAAGGGCCACCCCAAGGCTCATCTGCCACGGTCAAACCCGGCCCCCACCAGACCCCGGCCCCTCGGCGCCCTGCAGGCTGCACACGTCTGTGGGCTCAACACTGTGCCTGGGGAGCACTCAGTCAGGGCGTGGCCATCTCCTGTTCCTTGGGCTACTCTCAACTTGGGCTTCGCTTCTGTGTGACATCCCCTCCTCCCCTCGACTCCCCTGCCTCTGAGTGACACTCTCACTGCCTGTTTGCTTATCCGTCTCCCATCCTGCGTGAGGTCCCCGAGGGCAGGGCTGAGTCCCTCTTGGTCACACAGCCCCAGACGCTCAGCAAAGACCAGGGAAAGGAGGGCTATGTGTACCCTGAGGATCAGAGCAGTCTTCTCCCAAAACAGGGTGTCAAGGAAAGCTGGCTCCCACGTGTTCTGGGGCTAAACGGTCCCTCCACTCCTCTGGGTCCAATCCGGTCAGGGCCCAGGACCCAGGACCCAGGACCCAGGACCCAGGACCCAGAACCCAGGGCCGGGCCCACCCTGGGGGCCGCTGTGGAAGGATACAGGGCGGGGGAGGCCTGCTGCAGAAGGCTGATGTCATCGGCCACGGGGAAGAGGGCATCATAGTCCCGCAGGAACCTGGAGGGGGCCGGGAGTCAGAGGGTGGGTGGGGCAGGGGCGGGACTTAGAGGGTGGCGGGGACACCAGGCTGGTTTGCCACTCCCCATGTCTGCTGCCCAACCACAAATACCAAGAGCTTAGATCGTGGTGAGCACAGGGCAGGGGCTCTATTATGGAAGGCCTCCCCTGGGGCTGGTGGGAGGACCGGGCCCCCTCCCACCGCTGCTCCCAGCTCACCTCTTCTCCTGCAGCAAGGAGCTGAAGATCTGAAGGAAGTCTTCGATGAAGCCCTGAATGTTGTCACAGCTGGAACAGGACACAGAGAAGAGGATGAGCTCACTCCCTGCAGACAGGCTTGGCTCCTTCCCCACCCGCCCCACCCCTCTGCGGCCTCCCTCTGCCAGTCGGAGGAAGAGGCATTCTTCCCGGTTTCCCATCTTTGCTGGGGAGCCCCGGGGCAGGGGAGGGAGCCCCGTGCAATGACGGTAGCACCCCAGCCGGGCTTGGGGAGGGGGCTCTCCCGCCTGGGCGGGCAGGGGATCCTGAATGCCCACCTGCTTTCCAGGACCGGGAGGAGGCAGGTCTGATTCAGGAGGATGTGGAGGATCTCCAGTAGCTTCTTCTTGGAATGGGAGAGCCTCTGCCACAGGTCACCTAGCAGCCTTGGAGGCCAGAGAGAAAGAAAAGTAGATCTGAGAGGCAGAAAGGCGCCAGGGGAGCTTCCTCACAGCCTTTGCAGGTGCCCCCTACCCCACCCTCCATCCCCCGGGGGCTAAGAAAGCCTCAGTTCGCTGCTGACAGCAGCTGGCAAAGGGCGACAGGCTCTGAGAGGCTGGCTGGTTCCAGGGCCACCTGTCAGCTCAAATGGTGGCTCGGGAACCAGCGGACGGGTCTGGATCAGCAGCTGCGGGGGAAAGGCTTCCTTGCTGCCAGGAGGCTGCTAGGTAGGGAGGGAAGCACTAGCTGAGTTTGCGGGGCCTCTCGTCCCTGGCCCTTGGCCCTGGACAGAGGAGGGGCTGCCGAGGCCCAGGACGGGTGAGCTGGGCTCTCCCACAACAGCCCTCAGTTTTGTCCCTGCCTCACTTGCTGTCTTCAAGCCTCCTCTTCTTAATTGCAGACTCCAGTTCGGGAATGGCTATTTCGTAAAAGGAAGCTAGCCTGCAATGACACACACGGGGTAAAAGGCTGGATTAGTTCAGAAATCTCACGCTTCCTTAGAAAAATCAAAGCACGCTCAAGGGAGCAGGAGGGCCCATTTCTTCCTGCCAGGTTGTCCCCAAGACAAGTTTCTCCCTCAGCCCGGATTGCTCCGCTGTGGCTGGTCCTAGGAAGAGCAATGGGCAATGGCCTGGAGCTCGCTCCCTGCTCAGATGGGAATCCGAGATCCAGCGAGGCTCGCTCTCACAGAGCAATAAGCGGGCCGCCCAGGACGCACCAAGCTTTGAGGAATAGGTGTAAGGCGACCTTCTTGCTCAGAAACCGCCAGCAGCTCCCTCCCTCCTATGATATCTGAGTGAAACTCCCCTCTCTGGTACATCTGTACCCGGTACAGCCCAGCTAAGCTGGCTTCTCACCTCAGTAACCTTACAGCCACCTGTCCTCAGCTCAGACTTAAAACTCTCCATCCCCTAAATTAGGAGATTGAGATTAACGTATACATACTAGTACGTGTGAAAGAGGTAACTAATAATGACCTACTGTACCGCACAGGGAGCTCTACCCAATATTCTGTAACAACCTATATGAGAAAAGAATCTGAAAAAGAAGGGAACACACATATTTTGTTGTTGTTATTTAGTTGCTAAGTTGTCTGACTCTTTGCGACCCCATGGCCCACTGCCTGCCAGGCGCCTCTGTCCACGGGATTTTCCAGGCAAGAATACTGGAGTGGGTTGCAATTTCCTTCTCCAGGGAATCTTCCCAACCACTTGCGTCTCCTGCATTGGCAGGCAGATTCTTCCCCACCGAGCCACCAGGGAAGCCTATATATATGTATACGTATGTATGTATATGTGTGTGTATATATATATATGTATANCGGGATTTTCCAGGCAAGAATACTGGAGTGGGTTGCAATTTCCTTCTCCAGGGAATCTTCCCAACCACTTGCGTCTCCTGCATTGGCAGGCAGATTCTTCCCCACCGAGCCACCAGGGAAGCCTATATATATGTATACGTATGTATGTATATGTGTGTGTATATATATATATGTATATGTGTATATATATATGTATATGTGTGTATATATGTATATGTGTGTGTGTATATATATGTATGTGTATATATAAGTATGTATGTATATGTGTGTGTATATATATATCTGATTCACTTTGCTGGACACTTGAAACTAACAGAACACTGTAAATCAACTATACTCCAATTAAAAAAAAAACACACACAAAACTACTCTCCATCCTAGCCACATGTTTCCTGACCATAAGCTCACCCCCATGACTATTCCTCTCTGGAACCAGACACACAGCGCTCAGAAGATGCTGATCTTACACCTTAAAATGCAGCTACCTCTCTTCCGGGGCGTAATTCTATCTTTGAACATCTTAAGTTCCCAAAGCCAGAAAAGCAGCTGATTTCCTAGGACTGAGCTGAATCTGCAGCAGCAAATGTAATGTACCCTGTAAACATTCGCCTGCCGATCGCTGGCTTCTGGCCACTTTGTCCCGGTGTGGGGCTGTCCATAGACGTGGGTAGGCAGGCCAAAAGGGGCGGGGCTTTTGAGGCCCACAGCATGGCACCCAGAAGACAGAGTGGACAGTTTGGATCAAACAGTCAGGCGTTGCCATGATACACTGCTGGTGAAAGGGTAAATTGAAACAGCCCCTATGGAGGGTGATTTGGCGAAATCCGTGAAAATTTCAAATGCATGTGCCATCTGTTCCTGCAATTCTTCTTCTAGGAATTTACTCCTCAGATATAGTTGCAAAGGTGCACAATGACCTAGGTGCAAAGTTAGCCTTCGTGGCAATGTTGGGTTTTTTTGGTAATAGCAAACAGTTGGGAAAAACCTAAAGTGCCATCTCTGGGGTCTGGGGTCCCCCACAATGGAGTTCTACTCAGAGATACCAAAGACTGAAGGTGCTTCATGCACAGATATGCATTAAATTTAAAAGTAGAATGCGTACAGTACATACAGCACTCATAATATACCAGGATGTGTGTGTGCTCAGTCATGTCCAGCTTTCTGCAATCGCAGAAACTGTGGCCTGCCAGGCTCCTCTGTTCATGGGATTTTTCAGGCCAGACGCTGGAGTGGATTGCCATTTCCTCCTCCAGGGGATCTTCTCGACCCAGGGCTTTAGCCTGCATCTCCTGAGTCTCCTGCACTGGCAAGTGGATTCTTTGCCACTGAGTCACCTGGGATGCCCAATATGCCAGTATATGAAATATTAAAAAGCGGGTGGAGGTAGATAATGTGTTTATTTGTGTATATGTGTATATTTACATGCATATCTTTGGAAAATTCCACAAAAAAACTAACCCAATGGTTGTGTGTGGGGAACAGAAGTGGAGAAGGTGGGGGAGGGAGACTTCTCAAATGTGTGTTTTATACACCCTGTGAATATATTATTTGTTCATAAAATTAAAGGACAGAAAGAGAGGAAGGCGGAGAAGGCTGCCCAGAGAGATTAGCGGGAGGCTGTTTGGTGAGGTAACCCCTTGCCTGGAGCCCTGGGACGGACCAAGGACTCTGCTCAGCACGCCTTCCTGGCCTCCAGCACAGTTGGAACAGGCTGAGCCGGCCTCAGGCTATTTGTGGGTCTGAGGCAGCATCTCTTGCCAAAGGCAGGGTCACTCTCAGTCAAAAGTGTTTTCCGTTCTTCCTCCTCACCCTGAGGCGGGTGGAGCTGCGGCCCTGCCTCCGGGGGGTTGTTGTTCAGTCCCTAAGTCTGACTGTTTGTGACCCCATGGACTGCAGCACGCCAGGCTCCCCGGTCCTTCACCGTCTCCCGGAGTTTACTCAAACTCATGGCCATTGTGATGCCTTTCAGGTGCCTCTTGGGAAACTCAGGTCTTCCGGCAAGGACTCTCCCATCTCCAGAGACCCTTTCCAAGGCCATCTGTGCCCCATTTGGGAAGATGCTTTCGCAAAATAGGAAAGTGCTCATGGTTAAGGAAAATAAGTCTAAGAACAGCCTGATTGTTCAGAGTGATTTTCACTTTCTACCTCTGGGGAGTTCCCAGGTTTGCAGTTTGCCACATTTACCATGAGGTAAATACCTTTTAAAAAATTGTGACAACATTTTTAAAAGTCCTATCCCCACCCTTTTCTTCTGGGGACGGTGTGGATTGGCACTTTTCTCTAACATTCTCCAGGAGGCTGAGCAATCCTCACGTCTGATTTTCAAGAGCTCAGGGGATCCAGTGGGCTCAGGGCACCAGGTGCCATCTCTGGCACATGCCTGCGCTAGATAAATGTTTTGTGGAATAGCTGGGCAAATGACCCGGTGGACAGAAGGCTGGAGGGATGGAGTTAGATAGCTCCCAGAATGGTTGGGGGAGATGCCTGGCAAGAACAGCCGGAGGCCACTGACAGCAGGACAGCCCCCCACCCGCCACAGTTGCCGGGCAACAAGCCAGTTACCAGCCCCGGTCCCGGCACCCCTTTCTCACTACTCAAGGAACGGATGCCCACAGGGCTAAGTGGGCAAAGAAAGTCTTTCTCCCTCCGCTGTATCTCCCTCCTGGTCTTTCTCCATCACAGCAGGATCTTTCTGTGACTTCTTTGGATAGAAGCCTCCAGGGCTCCCTCCTGCCGCCACGATAAAAGCCCCACTCCCTGCCAACACACGTCACACAGCAGGTCTGACTTCCCTGGGACCGCATCTTGCGGTCACCTGCTCCCCAAGCCCACTCCCCCACTCACACCCCGCGTCATACTGCACTGCACGGCTTTCTCCACCATCTGGGCCACTGCAGGCTTTCTCTGCCAGGCAGGTTGCTGTTCATTCTTAAGGTCTCATCTAAGCATCACCCTGAAACCGTCTCTTATTCCTCCAGACAGAGCCGTGCTCCCTCGTCTGCATTCCTGGTGCAGCCCCACCAGCTGGCCCCACGTGGACGCACGTCTGCTCGCATGCACACCTCCCCGTGCTGGAGGCCGAAGTCCTCAGCCTGAGCCTCCTCAGCCTCTCGCACTCCCGTGCCCGCCCGTGCCGGGGCCTCTGCAGCAGACCGGGTCTGAACGGAAACTGCCCCGCCCTTGGCTGGCGTTTTTCTCCCTCTCCTCCCCTGCTCTTAGCCTCCCCAGTCCTTCTCAAATGCAGCCTCCACACAGGCAGGCGCTGGAAGAGGGGGCCCGGCAGGTTCTAAGCACCCAGTAAATATCGGCTGAATGTGGATGTGAACCCGAACCTCGACTGCAACCACTGTACCTGTAACAGAAGTCGTGTTTCTGGAAGGTCGGACAAGCCAGAGGGAAGATGTCCAGAAAGGCCCAGAGGGTGGTGCAGGTGTCACAAAGGTAGAGGACGACGTCCTTTAACTCCTGTCAGGCCGGAAGAAAAACACCGCATTGGGGACAGCCCTGCCGAGGGTCTGAGGCAAAGCCTCAGAGCCCAGGGTCCCCCTCAGGTCCGCTAGCCACAGCTCCAGAAGACGCGTGCCCAGGGGGGTCGAGGGTGACCTTTCGCTTCAGGTTAATACGATTCTCTCTTTGAAGTTGAAGGAGAACCCGTCCCTGAATCTGAAGACAGCGCCGGAGGTCCCACACAGAAATTACAGCCCAGGGAGGCCAAGACACCCAGCCCCCACTCGCCGTCGGGTCTGGAGAGCGTGTCGAGAGCAGGCAGGGCTCCCTGATTCTCCCAACAACTCAAACAAGAGGCTGGGACACAGGTCAGACCTCCACTTGACAGATAAGGGAACTTATCTGCAGTTCACAGGGCAACGTGCCCTGTTCCCACGGCACTCGCTGTGCCCTTTTCTGGAACGCTTGTTTAAGGCCTGCTTTCCCACGACAGCGCAAGCTGCAGGAGGGCAGCCCACCACACCCTCGCCCCTGCTCTAACTCCCGTGCTAACACAGGCATCTGCCTCTGTAACCGCTTGGGCCTCATGGCCCAGCCTGGGGGCCTGGCATGTGCTGGGGCATGCTGGTGCCATGGATGAATGGCCCCATGAGTAACACACCCAGGAACCCATCCAGCTGAACTAAGCGAAGGCTAAACCTCCATGCTGTTCCCTCCGCACCTCCATAAATGAAGCGAGAAAGCCTGCTGAAATGTCCTAAAGCCTGTCGCCTGCGGGGTGGGGTGAGGGGCTGTGAGCAGTGGGGAAGCTCCAGGCCTTCTCTTGGCCAGAAAGAAGCCGGCTGAAGGGCAAGCTCACCGGGAGAGGCATGTCGCTGGGGGTGAGCCGGCCCCTCTCCTCGAGCTTCTGGGGTGTGGCGCTGGCCCCGTCCCCACGCAGACCGCAGTGCTGGAGGATATTGCTGAAGACCTGTGAACACAAGAGGTGACTCTCTCACATCCTATTGAACCGGCAGCGGGGACCCCCGTCCTGCAGTGAGGGACTGGTGACCCCAACACTGCCTTGGAATCTTCAGGATATATGCCGGTGTCCCTGGGACACCAGGGGAGACAGTGACCCTCTCAGTGACCGTCTCAGAATGGAACCTGTGTCAAAAGGGAATCATGGGGACATCCTTCCCGCGGGACTGTGGTGAGGATGATAATGATGACGAAATGTATGTAAACCCTGTGGATGTGACCCAGATCGGCTGGACGAGTGTATGGGGACGGATATTTAAGAGATACAGTCAGCAACATGTATTTTTGGATGCGCAGGGCAAGGCGATTTATAGAAACTGTACTGAATAAAAAACAAATCAATAGTGAGGGGGAAAACAGAGCTCATTGTGGATTGCACCACATTTAAGTTGGAGAAGGAAATGGCAACCCACTCCAGTATTCTTGCCTAGGAAATCCCATGGACAGAGTCTCAGCCTGGTGGGCTACAGTCCATGGTGTTGCAAAGAGTCGGACACAACTTAGCAACTGAGCGCCACATTTAAGTACGCCAGCAGCAAAATTCTAGGAGGTACCGTGAACAGGGCTTATCTCCTGGTGGCGGGATTACGGAGGACGATTAATCTTCTTCTTCTACTTATTTATTTATTTTTTTGGAATTTTCCAAAGTTTCTACAACAAGCACTATTTCATAAAAATGATTCTATGAGGCTTTAGAGCTCAGACTTGAGAAATATACAGGGGTATCCTCAGGGGCAGATGGCTGTTAACTGACAACACAGAATGCACCCCAACCTTCTTCCATATGAGTGCTGGACGGCCCTTAGATTTCAGTCCTGTTCGAGAGGGGAAAGGACGAATTTGAAGGAATGAAGTGAGGGGTAGAACACATGGTCTGGGGGTGTGTCTGGTGTGAAGAGGTGGGAAGAGTTCTCCCAGACTCTTGCAGGAAAGAAGAGCAACATCTCCAGGTAGGAGAAGGGGCCTGCCCCACCCCCACCACCCTCCCCAGGGCAGGGCGAACAGCTGGTACCTGAAGGACGGTGGGCATAGTTTCATCCAGGTCATTGTAGTAACTTGGCTGCTGGATAAAGATGTTCCCTGAAGAGAGAAGAGAAAGGTAGGAATTGGGGAAAGACGGTGGGGGTGGTCAGGATGGAAGACAAGTTCCACATGGCTGCCAGCATGTTCTGTGACCTTTCGCCCCTCTCCTGAGCTTGCCTGCACCAGAGCAGTCCTGGCCCCGGGCCCTGCTGGCACAGAGCTCTGGCCCAGCCTAGAAACTTCCCCAGGGTGAGGGGAGGGGCCTCGCCTCAGTACAATTTAACCTTTTAAGCACCTCTGCCCCATTGAATTACGTAAAAGACCCACCCGCCCTGGTCAAACCAGCTCACCCTGCCATCCCTGGGGAATGATCACACTTGAGCACTGTGCCTTGTATGACAGTGTTGGCTTTGTAAATGGGAGTGAGTCATCCAGGAAAATTAGGAGACGTGATCTCTTTGCCCAAGAAACCTGGGTGCTACAGTCCAGGGGTCCTGCAAGGCCAATTCTGGAGAAATTCTCTAGAAATTCTCTCACCCTCTGCTTCTGAACCTGCTGGCCGTACACAGCCCCCCTCCGAGGTAAGAGGCTGGCCAAAGACCTGGGGGGAGGTTTACCACACACGTGCAGTTATTCCCAGAAAATGAAGCCCCTCCCCAAGCGTGCGTTGCTGTTGAGTCATTCAGTCATGCCCGACTCTCTGCAATCCCATGGACTGTAGCCCGCCAGGCTCCTCTGTCCATGGGATTTCCCAGGCAAGAATACTGGAGTGGGTTGCCATTCCCTTCTCTAGGGGATCTTCCTGCCTCAGGGATCGAACCCCTGTCTCCTGCGTTGCAGGCGGATTTTTTTACCATTGAGCCCCCAGGGAAGCCCCGANGGCTCCTCTGTCCATGGGATTTCCCAGGCAAGAATACTGGAGTGGGTTGCCATTCCCTTCTCTAGGGGATCTTCCTGCCTCAGGGATCGAACCCCTGTCTCCTGCGTTGCAGGCGGATTTTTTTACCATTGAGCCCCCAGGGAAGCCCCGAGTGTTTACTGCTGCTGTGAGTGTGGCAGTTAGAGTACATGGTCACTGGGACAGAAACCAAGTGTTCTGGCTGCCCAACACGGAGAGGGAGAGGATCACAGCTCGCGAGGGGCAGGACCGTGCAAAATGGCATCGCCTTGAAAAGGGGCCTGGCTTCCTCATCCCACTGCGATCCTGGCACCAAAGGCTGGCTGGCTGTCAGGACGCTCTGAGTCCTAGGTGTCCTCCGTCCTTGGGCAGGGCTGTCCTTGGCTGCCTTCAACATAACCCTGCAGCCCTCACCCCATCCCAGAGGGCTTGAAAATGAATGAGATCAGAGGCCAGATGGGGCTGGGTGTATAAGCGAGTCATTAGGTGGCTGGACTTTCTCTAAATGCTTTTCTGGAGGCCACTTGGTCCTAGGATTCCAGAAAGTGTTACTGGCAGGAGCTTGCTTGGCATCTCCCACTCCAGATGGGTGCTGACCCCTTAGCCTGTGAAGGAAGTTCTCCCTGACCATCTGCATCCACCTCCTGCTCCTGATGATCGGGGAGTGAGTGACCGAGCTGTCTTCCTCTGCTCTTCCACATTGAATGCTCCTAGCAACATCCTCAAGGTCAAGTTCGAACTCCTGACCGTGGCACAAAGGGCCTACAAGATCTGGCTTCTGCTGGCATCTCCCGCCACCCTCTCCCATCCCTCGAATTGCATTCTTCCCTCACACCATCCTCAGCCTCACAGAATGAAACTGCCCTTCCCCTCTGCCTGCAGTGACCGACCAGCAGAGCCGAGTCCACCAGAAGGCAGGTGTCACCCTCTGCAGGCAGAGTCTCCCGACCCAGTTGTCGGGAGCAGGCCTCCTCCCACAATCCCCAGGCCACAAGGCGGTGCCCACCACACCCGGAATGCCAGGCACAGAGGAAGGCATTCTCTCAGGATCCTCCTCACACTCAGGGCTGAGTAACAGGGATGCTCTATGAGTGTCAAAATAGATCACATTTCACAGTCTACGCTCAGGCTCTTTGGAGTCTCTTTCTTTTCCTTTATTTGATCCCAATGACAGGGAAGATCTGACTTTTGATCTCCTAAAGAAATAATTAAAAAGCCTAAGTGATGGCACCCGTCCTCAGACTGAAGCAGTTCAGAAACCCAGGGTGGATGTGAGGTATGGCCAAAGAGACCAGGGCTATCCTCCGCAGGGTCAAGGTCTCACAGCCTAACTGAAAGGCCCGGCTTTCACAATTACACTCACTGATTCATAACACCAGCCTCGAGGTTAAAAAAAAAGTGGGAGGTGGGGCCAGGGCAAGGCCTGGGCTTCTGCCCGAAGGACAGTCGGCCAGTTCCACCTCCCCACCCCCACCCCGTCTCCTTTGTCAACCCTCTTCCAGCTGATCCTTGCTCAAGAGCTTCTGGGGCAGAGAAAGCAGAGGCTGCCCCACACTGTGTCTCCTGTCTTCTGCTCAAGGGGTTGGGAAGAGAGCTAATGCGTGTGTTGGAGGGTGTGAAGAAGGGGCCTGCCGACTGACAGACAGACAGACAGACAGACATGCACGCAATAAGAAGGGGCGCCTGATGCCTGATCCTGCCATCTTGTCTGTGAACCAGCCTCCGAGAGCCAAAGACAGTGCTTCCCTTCGTAAACCGATTTCAGATTCTTAACCTGGGGATGAGAACATTCTCAAACAGCTCAAAATCTATGAGGGGCTATGTCTTCCTGGAGACAAGCTTTCGTCTGATTCTCAGAGGAGTCAAGTGACCCGAAAGATTTGGAACCCCGGCAGCAGGCGGAGCTCTCTCGCTCCAGCCTCACCTGTCTGTGGCCAGATGGCCTCCTGTATCCTCAGAGCAGTTGGTGGCCTCCAGACCCAACGCTGACCTTGCCTCTACTCATAGCACACCCCCCCACGGCCTCCTGCTTCCCAGCCCCAGTTCACCCCCTCAAGCCGACCCCACGGAGCCCTGCCGACTCTCCTCTCGGATGTCCTTTTCTATCCAGGCTCCCCCTTTCCAACGCACGCCGAAGCCCAGCCTCCTGTCACCGCCCTCCCCACCTGCACGCTGCCAGACTGACCGTGTCAGCAGATGGCTCCCTGCCCTGCTCCATGCTCCCAGAGGCTCCCACGGCCTCGTCACAATGCGAGCTCACACTTACCGGGTGTCTGTAACCTGCAAGGCTCTGTGCCGCGCCCCACCTCATATTCACAACCCACAACCATCCTACAGGCTGGATGGACCATCAGTCTTCTCGTCAGATGAGAAGACTCAGGCTTAGAGCGGCTAACTGCCTGAGTCAAAGGGACACAGCCCAGAATACAGCTGTGGACTGGGCAGTTCGACTCCAGGGCCTTCCCTTTTAGCTACCGAGCAACGTACCCCTCCCCAGGTCCCTGGCTCGGAGCCCTCCCCGCACCCCCCATCTGATGCCAGCTTCTTCCCCTGACCCCACACTCCCTCCCAGAATGCCCTGCTCCAACTAGACCGTCCTGATCATCGTTCCTCTAACTGGCCGTGCTGCTTCTGTGTGCTCACCCCACCCTCTCGTTCTACAGTACAATTATTAAGGGTCTTTTCCCTTTACTGATGATCAGGCCAATGATTAGACCTGAATGAGAAACCAGAGGTTGTGCCAGTGAAAAAGCTGGATGTGAAATTTCATATGCATTAGGCCCTAAGTACATTTTTCAAAAATACTCAGAGAAAAGACTAGAAGGGAATAGTCACCAAATGATCGTCTCTGGGGGTGGCGGGGGAGGGGGGGCAGGAATTTGATAATTACTTTCCTGCTTCTTCATACTCTTCCAAAATTTTCTAAATTAACCTATATTACCTTTATCACTGGGGTTGGAGGGGAAAGGGAGGAAGGAAACCATTTCAAGGGGTGACCGAGCTCTGTAACTGGGCATTAGGAAGACCCTCTCCTACCGTCTCAGGGTGAGGAGGGCTGATGGAGTGTCCAGGGTGACCAGCTGGGCCCGTTGCCACAAGCTCCTCTTCCAAGGCAAACCCCTGGGGCCACTGTCCCCTCTGGAGCGTCCCAACAAAGCTTCTGCGTGAATTTCCCAGCACTCCCGCCTCCTGACAGGCTCCAACTGCTGATGTCTGGTCCCTCCACAACCCCAGGGGGTCCCCTCTGACCCCTGCCCCTGTCCATTCTCAGAAGCAGCTCAAAGCTCAACATTTCTGAGGTGGCCATGTCGCCCGTGAGGCAGGGAGTGACCGAGGCCCAGAGTGTGAGGCTCAGGCCCACGTGACGTCAATCCCAGCTTCGCCTCTCGTCAGTCACGACCCTGCAGGCAAGTCCTGAACATTCAACCTCAGTTTCCTTAACCGTAAATGGGGGTGGCGACACCGCTGACGTCACAGGGCGGCTGTGAGGATGGCCTGAGATGACAGGTGGGGCGTCGGCGGAGTCACCAGTGCACACTCAGGCAAACGGATAGCTGTCACCGCGGAAGCAGACGCCCCCCTCCTTGGGCCGGGACACCCAGCCTGACGCTGGGGCGCCGGAGCTGACACACACATCCGCTGGGCCACTTCCAAGCACCGCCCGCTGCTACTGCCCTGATCCCCCTGTGGACACGTGGGGGTCATCTCTGCACCACTCATGCCCCACCCCAGGCCCCGGACCCCACATCCTACTCACCTATCATCTTTTGCAGCAGCGGAGAGTTGCCTTTTCCAAAAAGCACGCAGAGGTCCAGGATCTTTGGGATGTCAAACAGGAAGTTGTTGTAGAGGATTTCTCCGAAAGCCGAGGGTGAAATGAAGTGATCCTAAGGAACAGCAAAGAGAGGATGAGCGAACTCCTCAAACACGTGCATGGCAGGGTAATAGCAGGCTCACAGGAAGTAACCTTCGGGTCCATTGGGTGGGGAGGGGGGACTGGCTAATAGAAGCAGCTCCGTCCACACCAAGGATGCGCCCAAGCCAAGGGGACCGACCTGGAGCGACAGTCACTCACCCTAATGTAAAACGAAGCAGATGCTCCCTATGAAACCATCAGCTGGGGATTCATTCTAAAGTCATTTACAGGTAAACTACCATGATCTCTGGGACTGCTTTAAAATACTCCAAGACTGGACTTCCCTGGTAGTCCAGAGGTTGAAACTCTGTGCTGTCAGTGGAGGGGGGCTCAGGTTCCATCCCCGGTCAGGGAACTAAGATCCTGCATGCCACACGCACAGCTTCAAAAGGACAAAAATAAAATACTCCGAGAAAAACAGAAAACTCACTGGGGGAGGGAAAGCAAGGTAGGCAAGACGCTAACTGTTGAAGCCAGGTAATGGGCACGTGGGAGTCGTGGTACTTTTGTGTATATTTAACAGTTTCCATGCTAACAAGCTAAAAAAACAGAAAAGATACTATTTTTAAAGTAAATATGTGGGCACCACACACACAGAGACACAAACACGTTGGAAGGAAAAAAGTTCCCTGAAGGAATAGGCCCCTTAACAGTGGTTGTTTTGAGGGAAGGAAATGTTGTGGGCGACTCTCATTATCTGCAAAATATTTTTGTTACGTTTGTTTAAGGGCAGCATTATTATTTTTAAAATTGGAGGGCAGGACTTCCCTGGCAGTCCAGTCTAGGGCTAGGACTCCACACTTCCACTGCAGGGAGCAGTTTCAATCCCTGGTCGGGGAACTGCCTGATTGCACATGCCACACGATTTGGCCAAATAAGTAAATAAAATTAACAAAAATAAACCCAGCGTGGTGGAGTAAAGGCTTTTAGACAGCACATCCAGGGTCCTCTAATAAAAATCAGAATCGATGCTTCGCCCTCTGACACACAAGGAAAGGCAGAGTCACGCATCTCCTGGCACAGGGCCCTCGGCTCCCCACTGATGGAAATACTGGGTGTAACGCAGGCGACCTGGCGGCTCAGAGGACGAGGGAGGTGGCACAGACTTCTTCCCCAGCAGCGGGAGTGAAAGCGGGAGACAAGGGGGAAACCCGATACTTCCAGAGCCTGCGTTCCCAGGGGCGCGGGGGTGTCAGCTGGCGGGGGCGACCTGTCACAGGACGGGACGCGGGCTCACTTTGGATTCCTTGTGCGTGGACATACGGAGGAAGGTGAGAAAAACGCTGCGGTGGAGGCGCCTCTGCACGTCAACGACCGCGGGGGCCGGGGCCGCCCACTCGTCGAACTTCCGGGGCACATGGCGCAGGTAGGAGTCCAGGCACTTCTGCAGGGTCTCGTCGAAGATGACCTAGGCCAGGCGACAGGAAGAGCCAGGCTGCACCACTGAGGCCCGAGGGCCTGTGGGGGCACCGTGCGGGGCTCACGTGGAAGATGACCTAGGCCAGGCGACAGGGGACAGCCAGGCTGCACCACTGAGGCCCAAGGGCCTGTGGGGGCACCGTGTGGGGCTCACGTGGAAGATGACCTAGGCCAGGCGACAGGGGACAGCCAGGCTGCGCCACTGAGGCCCGAGGGCCTGTGGGGGCACCGTGCGGGGCTCACGTGGAAGATGACCTAGGCCAGGCGACGGGACAGCCAGGCTGCGCCACTGAGGCCCGAGGGCCTGTGGGGGCAACCGTGTGGGGCTCACGTGGAAGATGACCTAGGCCAGGCGACAGGGGACAGCCAGGCTGCGCCACTGAGGCCCGAGGGCCTGTGGGGGCACCGTGCAGGGCTCATGGCCGGCCAGCTCTGGCCTGGGGCAAACACGTCCACCAACCCCAAGGGACCGAAGAGGCATAAACAGCTAAACACGAGTTTCTAAAAATGCCATGCTGGAAGGCGTTTGTGTAAACATCATTAAGATGGTGATAACGGAACACAGTAATTCCAACCACAATTTGCTCTTAGGGACCCAGTGTAAGAAGCGGAGGAAGAAAAAGCACTTCCTGGGGAGAAAAACAGCAGCAGCCAGCCAACGGCACGGCACATGCCTGGTCTCAGCAGGCATGGTGGTAGAACGTTACCTGGCACCAGAATTTATCGTGTGGCAGGGCTAGGAGCCAGTCCAGGTCATTGGCTACGAAGGTGGCGCGTTCCAGGTACTCCTCCACTAGGCCGGGAATGCTGTCTTTAGGGGGCGGTTTGTATAACACAAAATACCGGTCTGCCTTCTGCTCCGGGTGCTACGGATCCAAAAACCACGTGTTAACGTGGCAGAGGTTAGTCAGCGAGGGCCCCTCTGCCAACCCACAGCAACAACCCTGGGCTCTTCCAACCGGTGACCCTCAGGCATAAAGAACCGAGTGTCTCTGACACAGGGAGGCTTGGCCGCAGTCTGGGAGCACCAGGAGAGCATTAAATACCATGTTTCCTGGAGAATGTTTAATGACACAGGGAAAGGTTAAGGGAAGAAAAAGCAAGACACAAACCCCTCTATTCTATATGACCATTTTGGGGATTAAAAAAAAAAGAAGTGCCATATTTAACACATTCACACACTGGTACGGACTTTATTTTTAAAAAGAGTGTCGGGCCGGGGGTTGGGGGACACCTCAAAGCTAACAGTGGCTATCTCTAATAGAAAGGAATAGAACTTGACTACATTTTCCAATTTAAAGAAGAACATGTATTTTTTTTTTTTTAATTACACAAGTGAGGCAGGAGGGTGTTTTCTTTCAAAAACTCACAACAGTACAGAAAGATAAGTGGCCTGGGACCACCACCCCGGGTCTAGAGTCCACCCAGAGGGAGCCCCTCCCCATCCCGGGAGCATCCTCACTGGCCTGTTCTAGGCATTTACATTAAAATGTAGCCACACGAGGCATTTGTTTGGGCCCATTGTCATCTTTCTGACACAAACAACGTCATACTGTACATATCACTGTGCTGTTCCCTTTGTATAATCAGAGAAAAACCTCGGTAATTTTTTGGTAAAGATGCTAATCAAGTAATTGCAGGTCTCGGCTTAGCCTCACAAGTGCTCTCTTCTAACCCTTACCTTGCCGGGAACAAAACTTACTTTATTCGCTCGGTTCTCCCCTCTGACCTTCTGCGGGGGAGGCGGTGACAGGAAGGAGGCCGCCTGTTTCCGTCTCAGCTGTTGTCAACCACAGTCCACCCACTCCCAGGTCTGTCAGCCCAGGGGGGTCAGGGAAGTCGCGGCTGACGGGTCAGTTTCTTCGAGAACCACCTAAGCCTCCCTGAGATTTTGAGTTCCACAGGGCTCCTTGGGGGGTTGAGGGCCTCCACCGGGTCCCCCACCCATTTAAATCACAATTTACACAAAAGGAATCCTGCTGATTGAAACAAGTTCAAAACTACTCTCAAGGGCCTAAATTCATCTCTGTGGTTTCCAAGTTCCCCTCCTCCACCGGTTGATCCCTCACCTCTCACTGGGCAGTGGGAGGTGGAGTTGGAGGGAGAGATGCTGAAAGGATAGAAAAATGCCACCACTCACGGAGGACTGCCCTGTGCGGGCTGCTGAGCAGGCCAGCCCCACAGCCCGCTTCTTTTTAACTCACAACAACTGTCTCAGAGGGAAAGAGTATTCTCCCCATTTTACAGAGAAGGAAACCAAGACTTGGTGAGATTTAGGCTCAGCTAAGGTCACAGGGCTAAGGAAGCAACTGAGGCAGGATTTGAACCAAAGCTGACACTGCGCACCTACTAAGTGACTTACGATGCCCCAGGCCACCCTGGTCTCATTGCTAGCCCTTCTGACCCAAGCTCTGGCCCCCCTTCCTCCAAGAAGTCTCCCAAGCCCCACCCCAATTAGGTGAGGGGTTCACCCTGGCTCCCGCAACCCCTGCATTCTATGTTTCCCTGACTGCAGCACTTGCTGAACTGCCTCAGAAGTGCCTGCAGATCTTTGGTTGTGGTGGAGGGGGACAGAGGAAGGGGTAGATTACAATAGGGGGTGGGGGGCACCAGGACACTTCTGGGAGTGGCAGAAATGTTCATTATCTTGCTTATGGTAACGGTTTCATGTGGATTTACAGATGTCAAAACCAACCAAACCGTGTACCATAAATATATGCAGTTTATTGTCCTCCAATGACACCTCAATAAAGTTAGATTGAAAGGGAGGGCCTGCCTTCTGTCTTCCCCGCTACCCTGCAGGTCTCTGGAGGGGCTCTGAGTCTTGCTCACACAGCAGTCCCAGCCCCTAGAGCGGGGCTGGCATCGAGCACTCCCTCCATACACACTTGCAGGTTGAACAGAGGAATGCATGGAGGTAATGAAGGACCAGGCCCTGCCAAGGTCTTTGAAGCACCTCCGACGCCACGCCCAAGAGCAGGGGCCACGGAGGATCCCAGGGAGAGGAGCTGCAGGCTCTCGCTGCATCTCCCGCCCTTCAGGCCTGGCCTAGGTCCCACTTGCCCCATGAAGCTTCCTGAACATGCCCTGCCCATCAAACTTGTGCCCTGTTCATCTTGATAAGAAACTATTCTGTACTGTTCTCCAAATGCTCCCCTTAAATGATCCTTATCTTTCTCAAGAGCCCATGCAACCACTTGGGTGCCAAACCTGATTTCTTTACAAGGCTGGGCTCCTTAACTCTGCGATACCGCTTCCACCCCCAGGGGCTGGTGTAGGAATCAAGCTCTCAGGACTCGGGGACAATATACCCAGGTCCTCCTGCCAGGCCCGCCCTTCATTGCTCTGCCCGGCTGGTGCTTATTCACCCTGCCACACGCAGTTCAGGATCTCCCTCCTACAGCAGGCGTGAACTCTCCCACTACCCCAAGACCTCCGTGCACCCCTCCCTGGTCTCGATCAGCAGCGTGGAGTTCCTTTCATCACATCCTGATCATGCCTGCTGCAGAGAATCCACCAGTCTGCTTCCTCTCCGTCTATGGGCCGCACCAGGGCAGTCCCTTCACTCAGCTCCAGGGCCTGTCCCAAAGCGTGGAGAGGGTCCTTGACTCATTTACTGGATGTCTCCTGAGAACCTATGATGCACCTGGCACTGGAAAACCAGACTAAAGGGAAGGGACCAGTCCCTGCTCCCAGAGGGCCCATAGTCTAACAGCCTGGTGTCCAGGACACGGGGAAGGGCCCAAGGAACCAGTCTCCACCGGCACTGTCCAACAGAACCTCGGCAGAGACGGAACCACTCCAGACCTGTCCCGTGCTGGCCAAGACAGCAGGTTCTCACCACATGGGATTATTTTAACTTAAACGAACTAAAACTAAATTAAAAATACAGTCCCTTGGTTGAATCACCCACAGTTTCAAGAGCTCCATAGCCACATGTGGTGAATGGCTACATACTGTACAGAACAGTTCCTGATTTTCTAATCAATATCCTCCTTACCTAAAAGAGTTATGGATATGAGAATATATCAGGGAACATGGCTAACATTTTATAATAATTATAAGTGGAATATAACCTTTATGGTTGTGAATCACTATGTCATACACCTGAAACACACAACATTGGATATCAACACTACCTCGATTTTTTTAAAAAGTTACGAAAAAGAAGCAAGAGGCTTTATAGTGGGAAGGTGAAGAAAGAAGAGACTCCAGGGACAGCTCAGCTGGGGTCCTGTTCTGACTCCCCTAGTGTTCTAGTTCTGTGACCTTGAACTCTGAGTTTCCTCATCTGTAAAATGGGGACGACCAAAATGCCTACTCAGAGGGCTGTGGTTTGGCTTCCATGAGATAATCCAGGTGAAAGGTTTGGCCCAGAGCAAGTGCTCTATAAATATTAAGCACTATTATTAGAGAGTAGTCAGGAAGCAATAGGAAGCCATCCAGAAAGCAGGAAATAAAACACCAAGCTCTTGTTTCCCACGACTTTACTCAAGCACCCAGAAAATACTTCCTCCCACCTTGTTCTAGTAAGCTGCTGTTCTTCGGGAAACAGCAAGGGGGTATGGGGTCTCCGGTCCCCGCGTCTGTCTCCTCCGGCAGCCTGGCACCTCCGCACGGCTCTAAGCTCTCCCACAGCTGCTCACTTCCTTCTCAGTCTCACCAGCCCTGCTGCGTCTGCACGTAGTGCTTCTTAGACCGTTCAGACCTGACCTCTGACACTATTAGCGTCCCCCTCCTCCGCCCCCCACCGCCAAGTAGACCGCAGCTGGGACAGCTCTGAAAAAGGCCCATCTGAAACCTGAGCGCCTCCTGCAGGGTCCAATCCCCAGATCCGGCCTTGGGCCAGCCCTGCTACCCGACCAGCTCGCGCTGAGTCAGAACTGCCATCAGACTTTGATTCAAAATGAAATGCTTTGCAGGGAAGGTATGGGGTGGTGACATGGAAAATACCACTCAAACTCAAGCTACTGCTGGGAAAGAAAACTCCTGCACTGGGGCCTGGAAAGACCTAACAGCATCCTGGCTGCTGAAACGTAGACTGTGGCCCTCAGGTCATTTGTAGAACCGTAGAACCGATAAAGAAGGAATTTACTTTTTTGCTTCTGAGATTGCAAGTTCAATAATATCAATATCGGGCTGAACAGCCTCAAGGCACCGGCTCACCAGCGCAGGCGAAGTCTTCAGCTTTCCTGTCTTCAGGTCCTCGTGGGTAATCTGGAGTTGGTCCAGGGGCAAAGCGGGCATTGTGCTGCGTGGCCCTCCTGAAAGGAATATGGATGGGAGGAAGAGAGCAGACGTAGAGGCTCTGGGGCAGGGGCCTGCTCTGGGGCTCACCTCAGAGCCAGGAGAGAAGCTTCAGCCTCCGGCCTCAGGGGGCTCCTGGCGGGCCTCAAAGGCCTGGTTCCCACAACTACTCACCTAGACCAGTGACTTTTTTGCCTAAAGTGGCAGTTCTCAGCTGAGGAGGAGAACACTCCCCGGGTGACACCTGATATGGTGGTGGTTTGGTCACTAAGTCGTGTCCCACGCTTGCGACCCCGTGGACCGCAGCCTACCACGCTCCTCTGTCTATAGCATTCTCCAAGTGAGAATACTGGAGTGGGTTGCAGGTCCTTCTCCATTTCCCACCCAAGCCATGGAGTCCTGGTTAAAAGTAACTAGACTATCTTTCTCGCGGCCCCAGCTCCATGCCCTCCTCGGCCTGTGAGCTCTGGGGAGCCGGTGCCTGGGTTCGCCTTCTCTTGCGACCTTTGCTGTGACCAGCACAGGCCTGGTCCAGAGGCGGCTTCATGAAATAGTTGATGAACAGCTGAATGTGATGACACTTTTCTTACCATTTTAACCAGATGGGGGGGTGGGGGTCGGTTGAAGCCATGGGGCTTTCCTCCCTTGCAGAGGGTGTTAAGATTTTACAAACTTTCTAGGCTTCAGGGAAGGATATGGATAAAGAGAAGGGCCAGAAGGTTTTCACAGAGAATTCATGGAAACCTGCCAGAGTGACCTCCTCTCTCCCCTCACAGAGTCAGTGAGGGGCAGACCCCACGTCTCCTGTCTTCCGGTCCAACACTCATTTCTCAATGCCACTTGGCCTGATCCACAGCAGGGATGTGCATATTGGCTAAATCATGGAACAGAAGTGACTCTGGGCTCTTAAGAAGACATGCCACAAAAGGCTGGCACATCTCAATGACGACATGAAGATGTATGAAGGGTAGGATGAGGAAACCGTCACCTCCTGAGCCCTCCCTGAGGTG
Organism: Oreotragus oreotragus; assembly: GCA_006410675.1. Taxonomy (NCBI): domain Eukaryota; kingdom Metazoa; phylum Chordata; class Mammalia; order Artiodactyla; family Bovidae; genus Oreotragus; species Oreotragus oreotragus. The sequence continues at coordinate 74,683 of SJYX01019660.1, read as the reverse complement.
CTAAGGGGCACGGCCAGCCATGAGACATTGCGGTCCTGCCTCTCAGATACCAGGCCAGGCCCTAGTGTTACAGAGACAGACTGATAAGGCCGGGTCTCTGCTCTGTGGGAGCTCCGATCCAGTAATAATGATGACAATAATAGCAGCAGAAAGACGCCTCTCAGGTGCTGCCGCTCTTCTGAGCCACTTTCTCAGCATGAACTCGCTTGTAGACACCTTAACTGGCTTCACATGTATGAATGCTTGTAACAAGTCCAGGGTTGGTGCTATTAATCTCATTACCTTCATTTTACCAATGAGCTTCCCTAATGGCTCAGACGGTAAAGAATCTGCCTGCAGTGCAGGAGACCCTGGTTCGGTCCCTGGGTTGAGAAGATCCCCTGGAGAAGGGAATGGCAAACCACTCCAGTATTCTTGCCTAGAGAATCCCATGGACAGAGGAGCCTGGCGGGTTACACTCCATGGGATTGCAAAGAGTCAGACGTGATTAAGCAACTAGCACTTTACCAGTGAGGAAGCAGAAGCTCAGAGAAGATTAAAAAAATTCCCCCCTAGGTCTCAGAGTTAGTGGCTGATGAAACAGGCTGACTCTTAACCATTTGCGGTGCTGAGTCTAGGGCAGTTGAGCTGGGGGCAGGGGCTTGTGGCTGTAGGGAGAGCATTTCTAGAGGAGCGTTTAAAGGCTCAGGAGAGCTTGAGTTGAGTCTCGATAGTGGAGACTAGGAAGTAGGGTGTCCCAGGTGGAGGAAACAGCAGGAACGAAGGTAAGGAGGTGGGAAGCAGCTTGGTGCACAAGGAACCTAGGTTCAGGGGCTACTTTAAAGACTGTGAAGATATCCGTTCTCACATGGGATGGAAAGAGAGGGAACTAGTCCCTAGTCTAGTCTGCCTAGTCCCCGAGAACCATTCCAGCACTAGGATCTCAGTGGATAGTGGACCGAACACACGGTCCCCGTGACTGAGATTTCACCTTTCACCTTTCACCTCTGCGAAATGTAGATAACACCATCTGCTGTTTATTTGTCGTCGCTGTTCGGTCGCTCAATCCTGTCTGACTCTTTGTGACCCCACTGACTGCAGCATACCAGGCTTCCCTGTCCTTCACTATCTGCCGGAGTTTGCTCAAACTCATGTCCATTGAGTCAATACACGATTTCTAATTGAGCTACTATCTTACTAGCCTTTCACAATAGCCCAGTTAAGAACGACAAGGATTATTATGCTCAGGTGTCCAAAGAGGGGCCCTGATTTGCTCAGGCAAATACCTGAGTAGCCAAGTTGAAACTGAAGCCCAGCTCTTGTGCCTTGGCACCTGGGTCTCCGGTGCTGAGTATGCTAAAAATATTCCTTTCCTAATCCCTGAGAGATGCTGGGAGGACAGCTGGAAACATCAGTGCTCAGCTCACCAGTGCAGAAGTCTAAATGAAGCCCAGGCCCGGTCCTCTCCATGCTCACCTTCCAAACACTGGAGGAGGAGTGTCCAGTGCGGGGACCTAGGATGGGGAAAGAGTCCTAAGGAGGAGGCGGCTCTCCACACTTAAAATTCTAGTTCCCAGAGTCCAGGTCTAGACAGGTACAGACAGCAACCTGCTTTTAGAAGAAATCTACTCCCATAGGCCAGAGCCTGTAAGGGCAGTTTAGACTCAGGCTGGTATGACGGTCAAAAGAGAAGTTTATAGTTCCACAGCCTGGGTTCAAGTCTTGGCTCCATCCTACCCATGTTGAGACCTGAGCAGTTCCTTAACTTCTTTACGTTCTGATCTCCTGATCTCTAAAATCAGGATGAGAACAGTACATAATCTCATAATCTCTCAGGGTTGACATGAGAAGTAACGAATACTAAGTGGTCAGCACAGTACTTGTCACATAATAAGCAGTCGGGAAAGTTTGTTGTTTAGTCACTAAGTCATGTCTGACTCTTTTGTGACCCCATGGACCGTAGCCTGCCAGGCTCCTCTGTCCATGGGATTTCCCAGGCAAGAATACTGGAGTGGGTTGCCATTTCCTTCTTCAGGGGATCTTCCCAACCCCAGGGTTCGAACCCACGTCTCCTGCATTGGCAGGCGGGTTCTCTACCACTGAGCCACCAAGGAAGCCCCCNCCATGGGATTTCCCAGGCAAGAATACTGGAGTGGGTTGCCATTTCCTTCTTCAGGGGATCTTCCCAACCCCAGGGTTCGAACCCACGTCTCCTGCATTGGCAGGCGGGTTCTCTACCACTGAGCCACCAAGGAAGCCCCCAGTAAAGTTTACTTGTTATTAGTATTCAAGTCCCAATCATAAGCCGAGCATTTGCGCTTCCTCAATTCCTCAGCAAATACTTACTGAATATCTTCTGGGGCCTAGGCATGTAAATGGCTATTAATCCGTGTCGTTAGAGCTGTAACTGGAAATTTCCAAGACGAGCACAGCACAGAAAGGAAGAATGTCACAGAAAAGGTGACCTACGACCTGGCTGTTGAAGGACAGGAGAAAAAGATGGAAAAGGAAGGACATTCTAAGCAAAGAGCAAGCATGAACAAAGGCTCGGAGCCCGTGGCTTCGAAGGATGAGGGAGACATGTGGTGTGGCGGAAAACACAAGAAGTGGAGCGAAGAGGCTGGCTGGAAAAGATGGAGCCACTTTAAAAGGAGCCTTAAATGCTGTGCTAAAGATTCTGGCTTTTCATCTGAAGACGAAGCGAGGAGTCATGTAAGGAGAGGAGAGACATAATCAGAAAGAGAAGGTAACAGCCTGGTGGCGGGAGAGACCTTCTATGAACTACTGGACAGCAAAAACTGTTAATAACCTTACTTGTCCCTTCAAATAGCTTTTGAGTACCTACTATGTGCCAGGCACTGAAGCCTGGAGAATCCCAAGGCGGGCAAATAACAGACCAGATTCTGCCCTTCACAGAGTTTAGGGTCTTGATGGTTAGCAAGACAGATATGAACCAAACAGCCACATGAACAAGGAAAATTCAATACTGTGAGTGTGCTTTGCAGGCAAGGCCCATGAGGCTATGACAGCATTTAACAAAGAGAACTGACTCGACAGAGAGAATGTCAAGGAATATTTGAGTTTTCCTCTACAGTATGAGCAGAAATTAACTAGGCAATGACTGGATCTAAAAATGACAAGGTCAATGATCATGACGATATCTGTGCCCCACCCCACAGTGGATCCTCAGTGTCAAGCAGGGCAGCAGAAGTTAAACATTTAGGAAAGGGCTTTCTTTTGAAGGGGAGCTCGGAGTAAGTGCAAGAAGGCCTGGGAGCATCCCCAAGGCTACTCCTGTCTGTTTCTCTGTCTTAACCCTTCTGGCCTCGCTTCAATATTACCTTCCTCAGGGATCGTACCAGATTGCCCTATCTAAAGTATTCACTCCTCCGGTTGCAGTCATATCTTTAATTACCTAGTGCATTTCTTCGACTGCCCCCGCCCACTAGACTGTAAGCTCGATGAGGGCGGGAACTTCCTCTGCTGCTCTGTTTATATCTCCAGTGCCTAGCTAGATCTGTGCCCACGGAGGAGGCGCTGGACATAACATTTGTTGAACGAATGAATGAACCCCGAGGACACTGAAGCTCGAGGTGAGGGTAGGAGGACAGCGTCTCGCCCAAGGCCAAGGTCATTCTGGGGCCGATCCTCGAATCCTAAGACTAAGTTCTGGCGGCCTGACTCCGGGTCGGGGTGGAGAGATAGCAGGAACGGGGCGATTCATGGCCCCTGGGGCAGCCTAAGCCTTGGCCCTGCCATCGAGGCGGGAGGCCCGAGGCCGCGTGAGGAACGGCTGCAGCCCCTCCAAGGTCCGATGCCCCACATCCACAAAGACCAGCCACGCACTCACCTTGGCGGCTCCTAAGCCGGCGATGTGCCGCCGCCGCCGCCGCCGCCGCCGCCGCCGCCGCCGCCGCCGCCGCCGCCGTCCACGGTGACAGCTCCCAGAGCGCAGGCACTTCCGGGGTCAAACAGCTATTCCGCAGGCGCAGACAGGAAGCCTAGGCCCGCCCCCGCCCCCGGAACCAACTGCCGCCGAGAAGCCGGCCCGGGGGCACGCCCCCAACCCAAGACTCCGCCCCCTGTAGATAGGTACAGGAGTGGCTGTACCCGCACTTTCCGCTCCTAACACCCTTGCTGCTTCAGCAGAGATGGTGGGAGGTGGGCGGAGAGCAGATGTGGTTCCACCTCTGGGAAAAACCAAGTGTGCCACCTGGGTTCCTCAAGTCCAGGAGGAATTCTGCAGCTAAATGCTATAAACTGTGTCAGGACAGGGGATGCATTCTTTAATTGACATCAGTTTTTTCAGGTAAACTTGTCATCCAGTGATCTAAAAGGGACAGAAAAAAACGTCCTGGTCGGTCTGTTTTTTTCCCTGTGGCATCACACCCATTTGATGGCATCACACAGGCAATTTAATTTGTATCTTGGTGGTTGATTGTAAGAATGCAGGTGGCAGTCTTTGGTACAGATAAAGCTTGAAGTAGGACTTCTGGCAGAAATGTATGGATTGGTTTCATTATTTCCAATGGTATTAATGTCACTGAAGTTTTAAAGCTGATTAATTTCACCATGGGCTTCCCTGGTAGCTCAGCTGGTAAAGAATCTGCCTGCAATGCAGGAGACCCAGGTTCAATTCCTGGGTGGAGAGAGCCTCTGGAGAGGGGATAGGCTACCCACCCCAGCATTCTTGGGCTTCCCTGCTGGCTCAGTCAGTAAAGAATCCGCCTGCCACGCGGGAGACCTGGGTAGGGAATATTCCCTGGAGGAGGGCGTGGCAACCCACTCCAGTGTTCTCGCCTGGAGAATCCCAGAGGAGCCTGGTGGCTGCCATCCATGGTGTCGCAGAGTCAGACACGACTAAGCACAGCTGCTGCTGAGTCACTTCAGTCGTGTCCGACTCTGTGCGACCCCATAGACGGCAGCCCACCAGGCTCCCATCCCTGGGATTCTCCAGGCAAGAACACTGGAGTGGGTTGCCATTGCCTTCTCCAATGGCATGAAAGTGAAAAGGAAGTCGCTCAGTCGTGTCCGACTCTTCGCGACCCTGTGGGCTGCAGCCCACCAGGCCCCTCCCTTCATGGGCTTTTCCAGGCAAGAGTGCTGGAGTGGGGTGCACAGCCCAGCATGACTTAGACAAAAAGTTCCAACAAGACACCTGACTTCTCTGAACATGTCTCAGTTTCCTCATCTGCCAAAAGGGGATCATGGATACCCACTTCATCATTTGGAGGCTAAATGAGATAGTACAGACAATACCAAGCATATATTACGTGCCCAAGAAATGTTAGTGGAGAGAAAGGAAGGAAGGAAAAAAATGAGAAACAGAGAGAGGAAGGAAGGAGGCTCCCTATCCGTTGGAGTGGTTTTAAAAATGTGTTTGTTTTTGGCTGTTCTGGGTCCTTGTTGCAGCATGCGAGGGCTACTCTTCGCTGCAGAGCTCAGGCTTCTCATCGTGGTTGGTTTCTCTTCTTGGAGAACAAGGGCTTTAGGGCACACAGGCTCAGTAGCTATGGCGCATGAGCTTAGTGCTCTGTGGCTTGTGGAATTTTCCCAGACCAGGAATCAAACCTGTGTCTCCTGCACTGGCAAGCAGATGCTTAACCAGTAGACCACCAGGGAGGCCCCTCCATTGAAATGTTAACCCTTGTATTTATTTCATCTTTTTTTTCCTCTCATTTTCCAGAAGAGATTAATGAGAAATGTGAGATTCCAAAGGAGACATCCTTGTCATATGTCCAAATGAAATGGAATTAAAAACCACGTTAACAGGAGAAGCCTCAAACCATGTACCAGTTACACACAAGTATGGAGGAATTGGGGGGAGGGGGCCCTCTGTTTTCTATATTAAAATAAACACAACCACAACTAACTTAATTTAATGGCAATTATTTGGATTGGCAATGGAGGCAAGTGTCTGTGGTCCTTAGCATCAGTCAAGTCTAGGACTAAAGAAAGAGAAATACTGTCAGTATTGGAGCTGGAAAATCAGCACTGGAATATCTGGGTCTGGGTCCCACCTGGCCCCAATGCTCTGAGTCACCTAAAATGAATCAGGATTGCCTTTGTGCTTCAGCCCTCCAACCAGCTTCTGTTTGCAGAGGACCATTGTTGAGGTGAGCTGTTGCGTGGCCTGCACAAAGTTCATCTCCTCTATTTTCCCCCTAACAGCAGCTTGACCATGCCGCATGTCACCAAACTGGGGTCTGGCTGCTCACTGCTCAAAAGCCAACAGAGAGGCCAGGTTGGTGGAAAGGAAAAATAAAGCAAAATAAAGTTTGTTTTATTTTGGATGCCAGCATTGAGGCGGAGTGGGTGGGCTTCCCTGGTGGCTTAGCAGTAGAGACCCCACCTGCCAATGCAGGAGACCCGGGTTTGATCCCTGGATGGGGAAGATCCCCTGGAGAAGGAAATGGCAACTCACTCCAGTATTCTTGCCTGGGAAATCCCGCAGACAGAGGAGCCTGGCGGGCTACAGTCCATGGGGCCTCAAAAGAGNAGGAGACCCGGGTTTGATCCCTGGATGGGGAAGATCCCCTGGAGAAGGAAATGGCAACTCACTCCAGTATTCTTGCCTGGGAAATCCCGCAGACAGAGGAGCCTGGCGGGCTACAGTCCATGGGGCCTCAAAAGAGTCAGACATGACTGAGCGACTAAAACCAGAGCAGTGAGGCAGCAGGGTGGGGAGGGGACAGATTGCTGTCCAAAGGCTGACTCCCCCACTGACAAGCAGGGGGCAAGAGCGTTGACAGACAGGGGTGGGGGCGACACGCAGAAATGGCACAGTCAGCTCTGCAGTCATCCTGGGTTTGGTCATCAGCGGTCTGGCTGGCGTCACCTTGATTATTTGAGGCACAGTTAATCTGCAGTTCCATGGTCAGTTTGTTCCCATTCCTTTGAGGCCAGTTCTCAGAATTGTGGCAGTTTATTGTTGGCTGCAGTCTGGTCGTCATTTATCTATAAGACAGCTCCTAGGGTGATTCAGAATATTATCTACAGCCCTTGAGAAGGAATTAGAGGCCCTTGACTATGCTTACTGACTAAACTATCATTATTTGGTCCCTTTGATAGTTTTCCTTCTCATCTCCCATTGAACATTCTTTGGCTAAAGTTTTTCCACAGGCAAAAAGGCAGGATGAGGACAGGGGAGAAAGAGCGTAGAGTCCTGCTCCACTTCACTCAGAGAACCATCCTTCCCAGTTCAGTCCACGTGGAGTAGGAGTGACTCTTCACCCAGATTTGAAGGGTGAACCACTGTATTAGTTATCTACTGTTGTGCAACGAATTGCCCCAAAACTCTGACATGGTTTCTGTGGGTTAAGGATTCCAGAGTGACTCAGCTGGGTGGATCTGGCTCAGGGTCTCTCATGAAGATGCAATCAGATGTCAGCTGGGACTGCGCTCCCCTGAAGCCTTGATCAGAGCTGGAGAATCCACTTCCGGGTGACCCACTCGTAGGGCTGGCAAGTTGGTACTGACTGTTGGCAAGAAGCCACGGTTGCTCTCCACAGGGCTGCTTGAATATCCCTGCAGCGTGGTCCCTGGCTTCCTTCAGAAGGAGTGATCCAAGAGATCAAAGCAGAAGCACCTATGCCTCTGTGGTCTAGCCTTAGAAGTCACACGCCGTGACTTCAGTCATATATAGGGTCTGATACAAGATCCCCTCTTCCACATTGCATTGGTCAAAGCAAGTTGCAAGGCCAGCTTTGATTCAAGGGCAAGAAGAACTAGTCCTCCTCTTCATCCACTGTTGTTTAGCTGCTAAGTCATGTGCAACTCTTTGTGACCCTCTGGACTGTAGCTTGCCAGGCTCCTGTGTCCATCGGATTTCTCAGGTGAGAATACTGGAGTGGGTTGCCATATCTTTCTCCAGCAGAATCTTCCCCACCCAGGGATGGAACCCAAGTCTCCTGCATTGGCAGGCTCTTTCTTTACCATTGGACCACCACAGGCAACCACTAATCTACTTTCTATGGATTCTTGACGGCTGTTTTTATAAGCAACCTGCAACAGCTAGGGAGACTGTGCAATGAGAGAGACTTGTGTGGAAGATGACAGTGGTTTGAACTCAGGCGATGGCAAAGAATCCTCTTGAGAAAATGAAACAACGGCAATGAAATCTCTTTGCAAAGTGTTACATAAAAATACGAATTTCATAATCCACGCTGTCACCGGCCAAGAATTGCTGTCCCCAGCAGCTTTCTGTTAAGCCAGGCTTTCTCTCGATAGGCCGTGTCTGTCCGATCCCCCTGCCCTCTGTCGAGTTCATCAAAGCTTCTGCTGACTCAAGAGGAATCTGGAGAATGATCACGGCAGTGGAAGTATCAGATCATCCCCCAGGGCCCCTAATAACAAAACATCTGCTTGTCATTCTTCCCTTTCCCTCTGGGTTATGGTGAGAAAACAGCGTTAAAGGATGATAATGATAAACAACTTAAGAAACTAAGCCTCCTGGCTTCCAAGAAGGGAGCCTCAATTTGAAGGCAGCTAATTATCCACTCATTATAATTCACAGATAGTGGTGGTTATCTTGCATTCTGTCACTTGCTTATGAATAGTTGCTGGAAACAGTTTAAAAATGCCCGGGTTCATACCTTTTAGAAAGAAGAAGGCAGAGAATCCCTGAATCAAAGAAAAGAATCTTATCAAACCTGTAGTCCCAATCTCTCCTTTGGCAGATAAGGAAATTGAGGCCCAGAGAGGGCATGAGATTTGCCCAGAGATGTCAGCTGGTCAGGGGCAGAAGGGGCCCCGGAACTGAAGCCTCCGTGCTGGCTCCAGCCGAAAGCTCCACCCAGGGAGATGAAAGGGTAGCTCTGTCTGTCCCGTGCAGCTCGGCGACACTGCTCTCAGACCACCCATCAACATGGCAATTGGTACATCCAGGCTTTCGGTAATCATCAGTGTGGGGCCATGGAGCCACAGAACCAGGAGGTAGAAATAATTCCTCTAGAGCTGGAACATAGTTTAAACTGCAGCAAAGGCTGGGCCGGGGGATTTTTGCTTTGCTTTAAGATTAAATGTTTTTGGGGGGTTCTCTGGCAGTCCAATGGTTCGGACTCCATGCTTCCACTGCAAGGGCACAGGTTTGATTCATGGCACATATGCCATGGCATGGCCAAAAAATAAATAAATAAAATTAAACATTTTTTATTTGGTAGCATCGCATACTTTTAACGTAAGATATGAGATGAAGGGCTTTCAAAAGACACCATCAGTTACACTGGTGATGGGAAAGTTTAGTACTTGATGTTTTTAACCAACAAACCTGAAGTTTCAATGCAGTGAAATAGTGCCAGCTCTTTAGCTTTCCTTGGGAGAGCATCAAAAGAAGTTACCAGAAGATATGCCTTGGTGATCATGAAAAGAGAGGGACTCTGCCTTCTCGTGTTCCTGGATGGTTACTCCCTGTGCAGCATAGTCCCCGGCAGACTTTAGAAGGAAGCCATTCTGAGCTTCTAATTTCTTTTTTTTTTTTCAAAATTTTATTGGCATATAGCTGCTTTATAATACTGTGTTAATTTCTACCATGTAGCATAGTAAGTCATCTATGTATATGTATTTATATAATATGCCCTCTCTTTTTTTTGGATTTCTTTCCCACTCCGGTCACCGCAGAGCATGGTGCAGCGTATTCTGAGCTATACAGTAGGTTCTCATTAGTTATCTGTTTCATACAGACTATCAGCAGTGTGAACTCCTGCGTGCTCAGTCATGTCCTACTCTTTGCCACTCCAGGGCCTGCCNATTTCTTTCCCACTCCGGTCACCGCAGAGCATGGTGCAGCGTATTCTGAGCTATACAGTAGGTTCTCATTAGTTATCTGTTTCATACAGACTATCAGCAGTGTGAACTCCTGCGTGCTCAGTCATGTCCTACTCTTTGCCACTCCAGGGCCTGCCACCCCATAGACTGCAGCCCACCAGGTTCCTCTGTTCATGGGATTTCCCAGGAACAAGAATACTGGAGTGGGTTGCCATTTCCTCCTCCAGGGGGATCTTCTCAACCCAGGGATTGAACCCTTGTCTCCTGAGTCTCTTGCGATGGCAGGGGGATTCTTTACCGCTGAGCCCCCTGGGGAGCCCATCAATAGTGTATATCTGTCAAAAATACGGAGCACTTCATGAATTTGCACGTCATCCCTGCACAGGGGCCAGGCTAACTTTCTCTGTATGGTTTCAATTTTAGTATATGTGCTGCCAAAGTGAGTACCTGATCTTCTGATTCCTTAAGCGCCCCGGCCACCTCACACTTCAGGGCCCTATCCATGCTGCTTCCTCAGCCTGAACCACCCCTGATGCTCTCCTCATCAAGGTGAAGTCTTCATCTCTTCTTTCTCCAAGTTCTAATCATTCCCCCAACATATACACTCCTACCTGGCTCCCTGCACTTCCCCCTGTGTAGCACTGATCACAACTCATCACCTTGTATTTTTTTGTGTGATCATTTAATCAGTGACTCCTCATTAGACTATGTGTCTTGACAAGTTAAGAACCTCATCTATTTGTTCGTTAACCTTATTCCCAGTTCTCAGGTAGGTACCTGGCACCTAATAGCACTTAATAAATATTTGTTTGATAAATGATTGAATCAGAGCGCCAAGATAATCTAGACCAACTCTTCTAATTCTAAGTAAACAAACTGTGGCCCAGAGATGGGCAGTGACTTGCCCAGTGTCACATGCAAGCATCTAATAGCTCCTTGTTGATTATTCACTCTCTTCAAATACCTTGGCATGTGTGACACGGGCATTTCAAGGCACTGCAAGGCTGGGGGACTCTGCTATGTTCCACACTCTGGACAATTATAGCCCCTCCTTCAGGGAAGGCTCCGTGTGAGGCAGGAATTCTCAACCTGGGTCAGCAAAGGGGCTCCAGGACCTCTGCAACCACTGAAATGTCTGTGGATATATTGGGGAGGTTTTTTTTGTTTGTTTGTTTGTTTGTTTTCAGTAGAAGGGCTTCCAGGTTTTATCTAAACCTCAAAAGAGCACAATCCTGAAATGCTAAAAGTCAGTCACACTAGCTCTCTGTTGAACCTCTTTTTCCCTTCACACTATTTTCTAGTTTTCCCCATTCCACAGCTCTAGAATCTCTGGCAGCAGAAAGACGGTTTAGTGCAAGACTGTGAGGTTAGTAGAGGTCAGGGCTAAGTAACTAACACGTGGGATCAGAGAGAAATGCATTTTTGCTTCAGTTGGTTGAGGGTATCACGGAAGGTTTCCTGGAATAGCTGCCAGTGAAGCTGGGCTATAATGAGCCATGAAGGTTTAAGAGGCTGGAAGTGATGGAGGGGGAGGGATAGGATCCCAAATCCCCTGCCGGGAGCCCCATTGTCCTCATCACTCCACATACCCCCAAGGAGGGCTCTTTTCAGTCGTCTGGCATCAGAGTCACCTGGGTCCAGACACCAGCTTGGCCGTAGAATCTCCTTTTCCTTCTCCCCTTTGAAGGCAATACAGTCTGTTTCTGTGATGCCAACCATTGCCGGCAACCCTTTGTCCCCTCTGTTGAATTATTCATCCTGTGAGATGAATTATTAATTTCCAATTTTGTACAGCAAATGCCAGACAAACAGGTAGAAATGGAGTTGGGACCCTGGGCATGGAGCCACAGACCTCCTCAGGTCCCCTGAAGCACAGGCCACCAGGGCTAAGAAATCATGCAGGAATCTGCAAGGGGCTCGCCCTGGGACGCATCTGGCCGAGGGTGAAGATGGTGCAAGCTCACGGTGCCCTCGGAAGTGGCTGGGCTCTGCTCGCCTCTGGCTCTCGGGTCCCTCGAACTCACGGGTCTTCCCTGTGGCGAACCTGACAGGCTCCTGGGCTGGGCTGCGCTGCGCGTCCACGGTGGGCCCGGCTGCATTTGGTGCAGCCCCTTAGACTTGATTCTGAGTCTAGCACCTAGGTAGCCCTCGGTTAATCAAGCAGGATTTCTCAGCCTCAGCCCTGTTGACATTTTGGCCCAGAGACCTCTCTGTTGCGGACTCTTGTGTGCGTTGTAGGCTGTGGCGTGGCATTCCTGGCCTCTGCCCGCTAGATGCCAGTGCATATCTCCCCCTGCCCCCAGGTGTGGCAGCTAAAGAGTCTCTAGTCATTAAGTGTCCCCGGGGGGGCAAAGCTGCTCCCACTAAAAAGCCACTGCTTTAAGTTAGAGCTTTTACTTGAGTCTCTCTCTCTCTTTTTTTTAAATTTACTCAGTGGGGATCCTGATAATAGTTACCAGGATGAAATATGATGGTCAGACGAGATGACAGGTGTGAAGTCTCCACTTGTTCAGGGTGTCTCCACCTGGGACTTGACTGTTTCAGGAACCGACAGTTCTCTTTCATGCCTGAGTCCGGGTCTCGGGTGAGTGCTTCCCAGCTGGTTCAGTCAGTAAAGAATCTGCCCGCAATGCAGGAGACGCAGGTTTGACCCCTGGGTTGGGAAGATCCCCTGGAGACAGAAACGGCAACTCCCTCCAGTGTCCTTGCCTGGGCAGTCTCACAGACAGAAGAGCCTGGTGGGCTACAGTCCAGGGGGTCACAGAGAGCCGGACACGACTGAAGTGAGTAAACCATCACCACCGCTGGCTCTCAGGACTGTGTCCAGCTGCAGGGAACAGAACATCCACCTTAAGCAGACTTGAACAGTGAAGAGGAGTGACTGGTTCCTGTAACCGGAATCCCAGAAGGAGGCTGATTTTCAGGTTCGGTTGATTCCACAGCTCACCCATGTCCTCATTCTCAGGGACCAGTTCTGTCTGGCTTTTTGCTCTGCCATGTGCTGTGAGGACTTCTGACATGGGTTCACCTTTGCACCCTAGGAAGACTTGCAGCAGTCATCGGCATCACGACTCTTTTTTTTTTTTTAATCAGCAAAACCACGTGGCCTGTGAGATCTTAGTTCCCCTCTTAAAAATCAAACCCATGACCCCTGCAGTGGAAACACAGAGTCCCAAACACTGGACTGCCAGGGAAGTCCCGGGCCTTCTTATACACTTCCCATCCGAAAGGACCCATCTCTTTCTGCATTCCAAGCCAGAGTCCTGAGATCCAGCCTGGCTGGGCCACTTAGGTCACAAGCATACTCTGAAATTAGCATCTACATCCAGTAGACTGTGTGTGTGCTAGTTGGTATAACCTCATCACGTCCCATGCCGGAAACTTGGCATGGAATCACCTTTCCTAGTATTAATATATGGCTGTGGAGATATCCAAATGAAGAAACGAAGATCTTGTACCAACCGGATCCAGGGAACCTTCCAGAACCGGTCATTCTAGTGGACGGGGGAACAGATTAGCTGATTGGTTGGATCTGGGATTTGGCCAACCCTTGGAGTTGAGGGCACAGGGAAGGAGGGGAAGTCAGCCTCACCCAACTACAGGGACTGAAATTGGGGGAAGCTTGGTTTTCTAATGCCCAAAGAGGGGTGCAACGACTAGGTTAGAAATGGATGCTAGGCAGGCAAGAACGAAAGATGTCCACTGCATGAGGTCAAGAGAGGACTGTGGGGGTGGACAGGGGCATGTTAGAATGTCTATAGAGTGTATCAGACACTTCTGTGTACCACTGCGGTTACACAGAGCTCACCCTTTTTAAAAATACTTGGTTAATTTTTGGCTGTGCTGGGTCTTAATTGCTGCGCGTGACTTTCTCCAGTTGCAGCGAGCAGGGGCTACTCTCTATGTGTGGTGCGGGCTTCTCACTGTGGCGGCATATCTTGTCATGGAGCACAGGCTCTAGGTGCTTCGGGCTTCGGTAGCTGAGATGCACGGGCTTAGTCGCTCTTAGGCACGTGGAATCTTCCCAGACCAAGGATCAACCAGCGTCTCCTGCACAGGCAGGTGGATTCCACCAGTGAAGTCCCAGATCTGACCTTTTATTCCAACTAGCGCTGGGTAGTCTCAGGTGAGAGTTGACAATGCCCCACCTCTCCCTGTGCCGCCAGGGACGGGTTACCTGTCAGGCCCAGTATTCACCCCGTGTAACCAGGAAGTGTGGAATGTTAATGCTTGCGAGGCAATCCTTGACCAACGGGACTCAGAGCTGATGATCAGATACTTCCCCCTTTATTCCTCAGAGGGATTGCTTCCCAGATATATTTCCTAAGGCATCTCTGACAATCCCAAGGAGTCATGAATCACCCACATCAGGTTCACCCTTGGCCCACCTCCCCCCTGGCTTCTGTTCCTTGCCTGTCCTTCTCTCCTGCTCCTTGGGGCCACATCCTAAATAAACTTTCCATACAGAAGCCTTTGTATCAGACTCTATCTTGGGGGAACCCAGGATAAAGATTTTAGTTAGTCTGAGATGTAGCTGTAAGTCTTTATACTTTTTTAGACAGCATGTGAAAAAGAAAGCAAGTTTTTGTATCTTTAAATTGGCCTGCCATCTGTTGACTGGGGGCCGTGCTCAGAGGACACTGCTCTCGAGGCTGAAAGTCAAGCCTCTTGAGACCTAGTGAGTTCCAGGCCTTTCTAGGCAGGAGGCTGTGGTCTGCCAGCTGCTGTGCCCTGGGTGGGCAGGCAGGTGCAGGAGCTGCCCAAGATGAACCCCTGCCCAGAGAAGCTGTCAGGGGCTGACCGCAGGCTTGAGAACTTGATCAAGATGTCATCAGCCAAACTGGGAAGGCTGCCCTGCTTCCAGCTGTACCCTGTGATTCTGACGGACATGCACTCAGCTCCACTGGGGATTGAGTGCTCAGTTGAGGCGGCCCGCCAGTGACAGGGCATAGAGGAGCCTTTGCAGAGATAGTGAGAGGGACCCAGGGAAGGGGCTCTCTCCTTTCCTCTAGCAGCCTGCTTGCTGTCCCCCCTGGCTATAGACAACATGCCACAGTGGGTCTCTGCTCCCTGCTGCCTGGGCCCGGTTTCCTCCACTGATGCCCACTGACACTCTCCGACTCTGTTGGGATGAATTCTTCATTCTCTCACCCTTCTGGCCACCACCCACACACCTACTGTGTATCCCTCATAGCGGGACCCTCAGCCACCCCTCCAGGGCTCAAATCTTGCTCTTGGTTGTCAAAAAGGCCTGCAGGCCGCATACGACTTGCTTTGTGACAAGTCTTCTAGCTCCCTGACCAAAACCCAGAGCAATGCTGGCAGGGCTCAGAGGCAGCCCAGTTTATCCACATCTGGCGATATCTCAGCTTATGGTCAGGTGTCCCAGGGGACCTGGGGACAGGACTGAATAGTTATAGGTTAGCCCCCATCTGATTGTGTCACTCCTTGGCTTCTCTCTCTCTCTCTCTTTTTTTTTTTTGGCTGCATTGCAAGACTTGTGAGATCCTAGTTCTCCAAGCAAAGCAGGAATCGAACTGGCCCCAGCAGTAAGAGCACGGAATCCTAACTACTGGACCGCCAGGGAAGTCCTCTGTTGTTGTTTTTTTTTTCAGGGGAGTCCTTTGGCTTTGTATTTTTCAGACGCTTCCCCTGGCAGTTCAAGGACCCCTGTGGAAAATTCAAGCCTCTTCACCCTTGTCTCACTGTGTCCCATGACCCCTCACCACTGAGACTTCTGCCACTCCGTGATGCTCCCACGCCTATGCTCCAGCTGGCCCTTGCTTCTGTTTCCCTATTATCTGGCTTACTTTAACTCATCTTTCAGGTGTCGGCTGAGGGTTCTCTCCTCCAGGAAGCTTTCCTTACTTGCCCAAACCTAGTGAGAGAGGTAAGCTCACAAGTTGCCTAAAATAAACCTTAGCACATTGCCCGGTTCCCATTTGTTTACGGGCTTGTTCCTGCAGCAGGTGGCAAATTCCTAGATATTAAAGACCATCTCTAGTTCATCCCTGTTCACTCCCTCAGGGCAAAGCACCGTGCCTGGCATAGAGAAGGTGCTCAGTAAGTATTTGTTAAATAAATATTATGAGACTTCAAAGTGTCTAATAAATTTGAGTCTAGAGTTTATTCAGAGGGAATGAAGTCTCGGGTCTTATGTAATATCTAAAAGGAGAAAAACAATTCATGTATTAATATGAGATATTAATAATATTGTCAAGTACTGTTAATATGTCACATATATTTGTATAGATGAATATTCTTAATAGATGGATATTAAAAAACCCATACAGCTGCACAATTTTTAAAATACTGTTCAGTTCAGTCGCTCAGTCGTGTCTGACTCTTTGCGACCCCATGAATCGCAGCACGCCAGGCCTCCCTGTTCATCACCATCTCCCGGAGTTCACTCAGACTCATGTCCATCGAGTCCGTGATGCCATCCAGCCATCTCATCCTCGGTCGTCCCCTTCTCCTCCTGCCCTCAATCCCTCCCAGCATTAGAGTCTTTTCCAATGAGTCAACTCTTTGCATGAGGTGGCCAAAGTACTGGAGTTTTAACTTTAGCATCATTCCTTCCAAAGAAATCCCAGGGCTGATCTCCTTCAGAATGGACTGGTTGGATCTCCTTGCAGTCCAAGGGACTCTCAAGAGTCTTCTCCAACACCACAGTTCAAAAGCATCCATTCTTCAGCGCTCAGCCTTCTTCACAGTCCAACTCTCACATCCATACATGACCATAGGAAAAAACCATAGCCTTGACTAGACGGACCTTAGTCGGTAAAGT
>SJYX01019660.1:31415-57971 GCA_006410675.1 Oreotragus oreotragus | reverse complement strand
TTGGTCATAACTTTTCTTCCAAGGAGTAAGCGTCTTTTAATTTCATGGCTGCAGTCACCATCTGCAGTGATTTTGGAGCCCCAAAAAATAAAGTCTGACACTGTTTCCATTGTTTCCCCATCTATTTCCCACGAAATGATGGGACCAGACACCATGATCTTCATTTTCTGAATGTTGAGCTTTAAGCCAACTTTTTCACTCTCCTCTTTCACCTTCATCAAGAGGCTTTTTCATTCCTCCGGGGTATATTACTTTTTGTTTATGTCAAACTTGTCCCAAGTTGGAAGGCAACAACCTCAGCAGATGGAACAGGACACAGATCAGAGTTTCCACCAATCATGGAAGGGCCCTTCAGTCCTCTTTAGGATTTAAACTGAGTAGTTCTCATCTCAAACATCTAAATAGTTCTAGCTTCTTCTGACAAAAGAAAATTTAAATTAAGAAAGCTTCAAAGACTTCCCTGGTGGCCCCGTGGTTAAGAATCTGTGCTCCCAATGCAGGGAGCCCAGGTTCAATCCCTGGTCGGGGAACTAGATCCCACATGCTGCAACTAGGACTCAGTTCAGTTCAGTCGCTCAGTTGTGTCCGACTCTTTGCGACCCCATGGACCGTAGCATGCCAGGTCTCCCTGTCCATCACCAGCTCCCGGAGTTTACCCAAACTCATGTCCATTGAGTCAGTGATGCCACCCAACCATCTCATCCTCTGTCNAGGAGAAAAACAATTCATGTATTAATATGAGATATTAATAATATTGTCAAGTACTGTTAATATGTCACATATATTTGTATAGATGAATATTCTTAATAGATGGATATTAAAAAACCCATACAGCTGCACAATTTTTAAAATACTGTTCAGTTCAGTCGCTCAGTCGTGTCTGACTCTTTGCGACCCCATGAATCGCAGCACGCCAGGCCTCCCTGTTCATCACCATCTCCCGGAGTTCACTCAGACTCATGTCCATCGAGTCCGTGATGCCATCCAGCCATCTCATCCTCGGTCGTCCCCTTCTCCTCCTGCCCTCAATCCCTCCCAGCATTAGAGTCTTTTCCAATGAGTCAACTCTTTGCATGAGGTGGCCAAAGTACTGGAGTTTTAACTTTAGCATCATTCCTTCCAAAGAAATCCCAGGGCTGATCTCCTTCAGAATGGACTGGTTGGATCTCCTTGCAGTCCAAGGGACTCGCAAGAGTCTTCTCCAACACCACAGTTCAAAAGCATCCATTCTTCAGCGCTCAGCCTTCTTCACAGTCCAACTCTCACATCCATACATGACCATAGGAAAAAACCATAGCCTTGACTAGACGGACCTTAGTCGGTAAAGTAATGTCTCTGCTTTTGAATATACTATCTAGGTTGGTTGTAACTTTTTAAAAACAGAAAAATAAATATTCAACAACCTAACAATATAAGCATTGTATATTTTTCTCCAGTCTATGCCTTTGGGCAAGTATACTTTCCCCAGTCATGGAGCATTCTATTTCTGCTTTTTCACTAAACATTACAGCAGCATCAAGATTTTTTCATCTTGGAATCACTGCCTTTGAAGCAGAAAGAAACTTTAGAAATGGTCCCATCCATCTGCTTCACTTCCAGAAACAGGAACAGAGGTCCAGAGTGGTGCCTGACTCAAAGTCACCCAAGGAGATGACAATTCTAGTTACTAAACTTCCTGACAAGTGACGTCACCTTCTTGTCCAACAGCCTTTGAGACTCTTTTAGATGCTTTCTCTACTTCTGGATCGGAACCGGAAAACACTTTGAAATGAGGATTCTGGAGCACAGACAGATCTTAGCTGGACTTGCATGCCATCACTTTTTAGAATCTAGTGACATATAGGGACTATCTTGGTGGCTCAGTGGTAAAGAGCCCGCCTGCTGACGCAGGAGACACGGGTTTGATCCCTAGTCCAGGAAGATCCCACATGCCGTGGAGAAACGAAGCCTGTGGGTCACCACCACTGGGCTTGTGCTCTAGAGCCCTGGAACTGCAGCTGCTGAGCCCTCGCCCCACAGCTACTGAAGTTCTTGCGCCCTTAGAAGCAGGACTCCACAAGAGAAACCACTGCAACGAGAAGCGCTGGAGAGTAGGCCCTTCTCGCCGCAACTAGGGAAACATCCGCACAGCAGCAAAGGTCCAGCACGGCCAATAAAGAAATAAATAAAATTTCAAACAGAATTCAGTGACGTATAAAATTTTATACTTCAACTGGGACCCTCTCACACACTGGTAAGTAAGTTGATTATAGCAACCACTTTGGAAAACTTGCTCGGAATCTCTCTCCAAAGCCGAACATTCGATTACCCTAGGACCAAAAGTCTCCTCCTCCGTATTTCAGTTGTTGCTCTTTGGCCGCTAAGTCGTATCTGACTCTCTGCAACTTTGTAGCCCACCAGGCTCCTTTGTCCATGGGATTTCCCAGGCAAGAATAGTGGAGTGGGTTGCCATTTCCTTCTCCAGGATATCTTCCCGAACCAGGGACTGAACCCAGAGCTCCTGCACTGGCAGGCGGATTCTTTACTGCTGAGCCACCAGAGGAGGCCATAGACTCCTGTAGGAATAAATGCTTAGGTCCACCCAGCAACAGGTACAAGAAGGCTCATAGTAGCCAAAAACCGGACACAGGGAGTTACCTGGTGTTCAAGGGGCTAAGATTCCGGGCTCCCAGTGCCTGGGTTCAACACCTACTCAGGGAACTTTATCCCACATTTTAATCACACTCTTCTTTACCTTCGTGTTTTACGGATCAAATACATTTATTTTCTTTTCTAAGTAGTTTTTTTTGGCTCTGCCACATGGCGTGCAGGATGTCAGTTTCCCCCACTGGGATTAAACGTGCGCAACTTTCGGTGGAAGCTCAGAGTCCTAACCACTGGACAGCCAGGAAATGGTTTTGAGTCCTCCCTGCCACACCCCGCCACACCCCACCACACCCCGCACTTCATTTTCTTAAGTGTCATTGAATCTGCCCTGTTCTTCCACTGGACACTGAGAGGGCATCTCCACAACCTCTTACTATGCACACCTTTTTGAATCGAAGATCTGAGAGGCCTAGAATTCTTAATTTTGTTCTCATCTCTATTTCTATCCCTGGTGACCCTTGGCCAGACCTCTAATTTGTAACTCTGGGTTTACCTGTTTGGAAAGTGGGTTGAATAATTAATGCTTCCTTCACCAGGGTGTTGAAGTTTAATTACGGTTTGCAACATTGCTCAAGATGTCGAGATGAAAGGCAGTTTTAAAAGTCCATGTTATTGGCATTAGTAATAAAGCTGAGGAATTTGTTTGTGAGTTTTCAAGCTTGTCGTAACTGGGGAAAGCGGTGGGGGGTTGGGGGAGAGGTTGATTTTATGTGGAAAAACCTTGCCCAAAAAACAGCCACAGATCTTGGTTGGTATAAATAGCAAGAACATCCTGTACCTCAAAAGGCTTTGCAAATTTCACATTCTTCCATGCCCCTAAAAAGATAGAACCCACACTTCCAAAACTGAAAACAAAGAGTTACCTGGGGTTTTAAGGCAGGATATTCAGAAGCCAGTTTTTCTATTCTCTGTACTCTTCACAATTTATAAGAAGAGTGCAGTTAAAGAACAGAGTTCTTCATTTACCCTCAATTTTTCACTTTTCATTTTTCAGTCTGATCACATTTCTACCAACATAGCCGTTAACAAGGGTTTTTAGAAACCTGCTATTTTTGTGAGCACTTTATAAGGGAGGTTAGGAGAAAATAAAAGTTAAAACTTAGCCCATGCCCTCAGAACATTTACCGTCAAGCCAGAAGATAAATATGAGCAAGTGGCCTATATTTAGAATTTATTTCATGGTGCCCTGTTATTAATAATAACTGCCCCTTTTGGAGTGGCCCAAGCCCTTTGAAATGTATTACTTCATTTGATCCACCGACAGGGCTGGAATTACAAGCTCTGATTTGAGGGGGAGGAACCTCAGACCCAAGTGTCGTTTCTAAGGCCATGTGGCATGCAAGTGATGGTACTGGGACTGAGACTCAGTCTTGGGAAGTGGAATGGTCTCAGGGAATCTAGTGGAAGGATCTCGTGTTCCTTCCATTGTAGTGCTGCCATGCCCAGAAGCGACTCAAAGGAAAGATCTAGCCTTTTGTCCCAGGTTGAAGGTCAGACCAGGCCAAAGACCAATGACACATGGCATCTAATCAAAGAGGACTTGTGCAGAGGTTGAGGGTGTGGGTCTTGGACTCAGAGGCTCTGATTTGCTCCTGGCTCTTAATCACTATACATGTGAATGAAAGTTGCTCAGCCGTGTCCAACTCTTCTTGACCCCATGAACCATACAGTCCATGTAATTCTCCAGGCCAGAATACTGGAGTGGGTTGCCTATCCCTTCTCCAGTGGATCTTTCCAACTCAGGAATCAAACTGGGGTCTCCTGCATTGCAGGTGGATTCTTTACCAGCTGAGTTCCCAAGGAAGCCTAACTCCAATCACTATGTAGATTTGGGCAAATGATTTGACTTTGATAAGCCCCAGTTTCCTCATCTAATAAATGAAGATATGATAACAGTGTTTCTGACTTCATCAGGTTCTTTTTTTTTTTTTTTTAACTATTTATTTGTTTGCCTTCATGGGTCTTAGTTGTGGCATGCAGGTTCTTTTAGTTGCAGCATGTGAAATGTAGTTCCCTGACCAAGGATCAAACCTGGGCACCCTACATCGGGAGTGCAGAGTCTTAGCCACTGGCTCACCAGGGAAAGTTCTATTAAAAGAGATCATCTATGGAGAGCCTTAGCCCAGTACCTGACATACAGGCTCTGCTAAAGGTATCTGGTAGGCAAATGAAAGCTAAATGCACCATTACCCCTCAAAAGAACCATCTTGGGCCAAGAACTCAAAGGAATTAACAAAAAAAAACAACTCACCCCATTTATTTTGAGATGATTGCAGATTCACATGCAGTTGTAAGAAATGGCTCCTTGTCTTTTGCCAATTTTCCCCTATATAATTATAGTACCATATCTCAACCAGGAAATCAACATTGATATAGTCCACCCACTTATCCAAATTTCATGTTTTACACGCATTCGTGTGTGTGTCAGTTCAGTTCAGTTCAGTTCAGTCGATCAGTCGTGTCTGACTCTTTGTGACCCCATGAATCGCAGCACGCCAGGCTTTCCTGTCTATCACCAACTCCTGGAGTTCACTCAAACTCATGTCCATCGAGTCGGTGATGCCATCCAGCCATCTCATCCTCCATCGTCCCCTTCTCCTCCTGCCCTCAATCCCTCCCAGCATCAGAGTCTTTTCCAATGAGTCAACTCTTCGCATGAGGTGGCCAAAGTATTGGAGTTTTAGCTTCAGCATCAGTCCTGCCAATGAACACCCAAGACTGATCTCCTTTAGGTTGAACTGGTTGGCTCTCCTTGCAGTCCAAGGGACTCTCAAGAATCTTCTCCAACACCACAGTTCAAAAGCATCAATTCTTCAGCACTCAGCTTTCTTTATAGTCCAACTCTCACATCCATACATGACTATCCATACATAGTCTTGACTAGACGGATCTTTGTTGGCAAAGTAATGTCTCTGCTTTTTATTTTTTTATTTTTTTATTTTTTCTGCTTTTTAATATGCTATCTAGGTTGGTCATAACTTCCCTTCCAAGGAGTAAGCGTCTGTGTAGATTTGTTTGATTACCATTACTGTCAAGATATAGAAGAGTGGAACTTGGTGGTATAGTGGCTAGGATTCTGTGCTCACAAAGCAGGAGGCCGGGGTTTGATCCCTGGTCAGGGAGCTAGATCCTACATGGCACGAAGAAGGTCAAAGATTCTCAACTAAAGATCCTGCATGCTACAACCAAGACCCAGTGCAGCCAAATAAATAAATAAAATAAATATTAAAAACATTTTCTTAAATAACTTTTTATTTCCCTAACCCCTGCCAACCACTAATGTATTCTCCATTTCTACAGTTTTTTAATTGCAAGAATGTCATATATATATATATATATATATATATATATATATATAATCTTGTAAGTAGCCTTTTAAGGTTGGCTTTTTTCATCCAGCATTATTCCCTTGACATCCCATGAAGTTGTTGCAGGTGTCGATAGCTCCTCCCTTTTTTATTACTAAATAGTGTTCCATGGTATGGATATGCAGACTTTGTTTTACATTCAGCCTCCGAAGGACACTTGGCTTGTTTGCAGTTTGGGTCTACTGTGAATAAAGCTGTTATGGACAATCAAGTACAGGTTTTCGCATGAACATAAGTTTTCAGTTCTCTACAACAAATGCCCAAGAACACATCTGCTGGGTATTGGTAAGTGTACACATGGTTTTGTAAGAAATTGCCACACTTTTTTCCCAGAGTGACTATAATTTTACACTCCCACCAGCAGTGTATAAGTGATACAGTGACGGTAAAGCATCTGCCTGCAATGTGGGAGACCCGTGTTTGATCCCTGAGTCGGGAAAATCCTCTGGAGAAGGAAATGGCAATCCACTCCAGTACTGTTGCCTGGAAAATCCCATGGACAGAGGAGCTTGGTGGGCTGCAGTCCGTGGGGTCACAAAGAGTCGGACACGACTGAACGACTTCCCTTCACTTCTTCTGCTTCCTCACCAGCCCTTGGTGTTTCTGTTATTTTTTATTTTAGCCATTCTGGTAGGTTTATACCTTATATGGTTTCAATGTGCATTTCCGTAATGACTGACAACGCTGGACATCTTTTCCTGTGCTTATTTGCCATCTGTGTACTCTCTTCAGTGAAGTGTCTGTTCATGTCTTTAGCCCATTTTCTAACTGAATTCTTTGATTTTTACTGCTGAGTTGCTGGGGGTTTTTGCCATGCCATGTGGCATGTGGGATCTTAGTTACTGGACCAGGGAGTAACCAGAGCCCCCCGCAGTGAAAGCACAGAGTCTTAACCACTGGACCACCGGAGAAGTCCCAGGGTCTTTCACAGAGTCTAAGGTTTTAGTTCTGAGGTGGCCCACCTCATTAGCTTTTCATATCATGCATGGTGTGTGGTGATGCTTGGGGTGTCAAATCTAAAAAACATTTTGCCTAACCCTAGATCTCTTTTTTTTTTTCTAAAAATCTTATGGGCTTCTATGTCTTATTTAAATCCTTGATCAATTTTGAGTTAATTTTTATACGTGGTGTATGGCTTACACCAATGTTCTATTTTTTGGTCTATGATGTCCAATTGCTCCAGCAACATTTGTTTAAAAGACTATGCTTCTCCTACTGAGTTGCTTTCATACCTCTGGCAAGAATCAGTTGGGTGTATCTGATGGATCTGTTTCTGACCCAACCCAAAACAATTTTTTAAATATTTATTATTTATTTGGCTGTGTCAGGTCTCCCATCTTTGTTATAGCATGTGGGATCTTATTTAGCTGTGGCGTGTGGGATCTAGTTCCCTGAATCAGGGATCAAACCCAGTCCCCTGCAACGGGAGTATGGAATCTTAGCCACTGGACCACCAGGGAAGTCCCTCCATCAATACATTTAAAAGGGTTGGTCAAAGAAAGGAAAAACGACAAAAGGAGAGACAATGCCAGAGATGTATGTGGTTTACAAAGCCTAAGATATTTTCAGTCTGGTCCTTTTCAGAAAAAGTTTGCTGGCTCCTGTTGTAGAGGATAAAATTGAGGCTCAAAGAAGGGGAGGATGTCATATACTTGAGATCACACAAGGAAATGGTCGAGGTATCCATCCACTCATCCATCCAAAATGTATAGATTGAACTTCCTTATATGTAAGGACAAAACGCTACACGAGCATGAGATGGTCAATGAGATAATTTCCCATAGTGAATTCCAGTGAACCTAGCTCCCAGAAACAGGGAAACATGTCCTCAGCTCAAAAGAGTTCTGGAAACTCTGAAAACTCCATAATAATCTCTTTTTAAAGACCACTATGTTCCCTGGTGGCTCAGACGGTAAAGTGTCTGTCTACAATGCGGCAGAAACCCGGGTTCAGTCCCTGGGTTGGGAAGATCCCCTGGAGAAGGAAATGGCAATCCACTCCAGTACTATTGCCTGGAAAATCCCATGGACAGAGGAGCCTGGCAGGCTACAGTCCATGGGGTCACAAAGAGTCGGACACGACTGAGCGACTTCACTTTATGTATATCAGCATATCAAGGCCCTGAAAAGTTCTGCAGTGAAGAAAATAACCTGGCTACCTTTGTTGAACTCAGCATGTCCCAAATTTATTCAGTTGGGAAACTTTGGTTTTGTTCCGTTTACTTTGATAATAGCTACATAATACCATTCCTCAGAAACACTTGGGGAATTTGGAAGCTAAAGACCAGTCACTTGAGGCTGGCAGCTGACCTGGACACTGTAAGTCACCCAGCCTCATTGGTGGAAAGCAAAGACTCACTCTAGCTGCATCTCTGATCTTCTGTTTTCTGCCTTTAGAATCACATTTCCCAGAGAGGTTTTCGCTGGTAATCTTCCGCTGCCGTTGGACTAAGGGTGCAGGATGATTTTTTTTTTCTCTCTGATTGGATATAAGTCCGTAATTTCCCTGTAAGACCAAGACCCCCAGCTCACACCAGCTGGCCTTTTATGCCGTGTATGCCCTGATGAAGAAGGATGGAGTGGGTCATGTTCTGGAAGACTCAACCTTAAAAAGTCAAGAATGTAGGACTTGGAGAGACAGATGGCACACATCCAATGAAAGGGTTTGTGAGCATCCAGAGACTTGCTGGAACAGGGTTGATTATTTCCTAGAGGTGCTGATGAAGGAATTTGTAATATTAAAAGAATTCAACCATTAAGGAATCTAGTCTGCAATCTATTATTAACACCACATGAAGTCATAGAGCTTTGGCATGATTTTAATCTTAAAAGGGTAAGCCTGCCGCACAGAAAGATGCCCAAATAAACCTGTACTTGCTCCAGTTGGGTGGTTCAGCGAACAGGTTGGCTCTCTTTTGCCTCTGAATCTTTGTATGTGCTGTTCCCTGTTCCCAAGCCATCCTTTCTCTTGACGTTCACCCAGTTAATTCCTTCCTTTCTTTCCAGTCTCTGTATCAATGTCACCTGGACTCCCATAAGAGTGGAATGGGTTCTCTACTTAACGGCTACCGTAAATCCTGTATCTTCTCCATCAGAATACTTATTTGCATTCTGTTGACTTTGTTGTCTCAATCAGACTATATAAGTCCCTGGAGAGCAGGGACTGGTTTTGTCTTGTTCAGTGTTGCATCTGCAGAGCTTGGCATCATGCTAGACAAAGAGGGTACTCAACAAGCACTGCTAACAAACAAGACGATCCGCTGTGAGGACTTCCCTGGTGGTCCGGTGGTGAGACTGTGCTTCCAACATAAGGGGCACAGGTTCGGTCCCTGCTTGGGGAACTAAGATCCTCTCATGGCATGCCATGAGAGCTGCCAAAAAAAAAAGATTGAGTGTGTATCCTTCTTGCTTCTCAGACACATTGGATAAACTGAGGCAGCTTGGCAGACTCTTTAGCAGGTCTGGGAATGGAACCGAGATTTTTTGACACTGGGTGAGAAATTATTTTTCATACCCTTAGACCGCTTCTTAAATAACTTAATTCCTTTCTAGCAGAGCTTTCGCAGCCTTATTCTCGTCTTTCTTGTCATCACCTTGGAGGCGAAGACTGTTTCGGAGAATTATTTTATGACAAATGGGATCTTGGGGCAGAGGAAAATGTATCTAACTCTCAGGGGTAGGAGAAATGTGTGTCTTTTGGGCCTTGAATTTAAATGAGCCAGCAAATCCCTGCGAATTCTCTTCCCTTGCTGGGGCCCGTCTGCTTCATTCTCAGCAAAGGAGAAACCCAGCCTGTGTCACCCATGATTTATGCGCTGCTGTTTGCTCTCTTCCCCTAGAACATCAAACACCCTGAGCAGAGGGGAAAGAAGAGGTAATCTCAGGATGCCTGGCTGTCAGAAAATGTTTAGGGGCAGGCTCTCTGCTCTGGTGGGAAGTGGGAGGAGGCTGAAATGTTAGGGATAAAAGAAAAGACCAATGGGGCTTTTACATAAAAGGAACAAGGGAGTCTCTTTGCTCCAACCTTTGCCTCTGAGCTGAGAGACCTGGGTACTTGATTTACGTGTTTACCAAGTGCCTTTGGGCAAGGCTTGCCTCTCCCTGGGTCTCAGTTTCCCTGGTTGGCAAGGGAAGGTCTGCCTAGCTTGAGCTCCCACAGCCTCAGGAAGCTGGGGCGAGCTGATGTTTGCTGTGTGGAGAGAGGCATACAGGCAGCTCCGTGGTTAACCACGTGGACCCCTGCTCCCCCCTCCGCTCCCCGCCCCGGCTCTGTGGCTCTGGGCGAGCTCCTCAACTCTCAGAGCCTCATGTGCACGATGGGGTTGATCTCCTGGCGCTTCCTTGTTGGGTTGCTGACAGCTAGAGCTCCCCGCAGGATTGGCAGGGAGCCAGCACTTAATAAGGGTCAGCTATTACTGGGACTCTTGCTCCTGAGATGGTCCCTGGCCGTGGTCAGAGTGTCCCTCCACCTGAGTTCCCTGCTTGGGGCCTGTGGCTGGTGGGGGCAGGGCCTCCCTGGCTGCACTTGGAAACTCTGGGCAGAAGGGAGGAGGAGCTATTTTCAGTGGATTCTGGTTCTATTTGTGGCTTTGAGTTGGCCCAAGCTGCGGGAAAGCTTTGGGCCGAGCAAGCCGGGCACTGAGGGAGGTGTGTCGTCTTACAGCCGAGAAGGTAGGGAGAGGAGAAGGGATGGAGAGGAGTCGGAGGGAAGGGGCCCCTCCTCTCCTACGGTTCCCTCCCCCCTGCCCCCTTCTATCCTCTCCTTGCCAATTTCACCTCTGCCTTCCCTGGGGGGAATTTAGGAGGGGCAATTGGCCTTTTCAAGGTGGATTTAGTTAGTAACACGAAGCGATCCATCAATCAGATTAACACAGTGTTCCTGACCAGCCGCATTGATTTTCTTAGGCTGAAGTGGGATTCGCATCCCCAGCAGAATTGTGCGGTATTTATTAAAATAAGTGGTGTCGATGCTACCAAACATCTAAATCATTCATCAGAGTGTAGAGAAAGCACTCACATTTCCCCACTGGACCCTGGGGCGTTACCTGTTGACAGCCCCCCACTCCCCACCAGCGGGCTTTTTAACCGCTCTGGGCCTCAGTTCCCTCATCTGTGAAATTAATGGGGTCGGGGAGCACAGGAGGGGCTTGCCAGGGAGACTTGGAGCTCTTGAATCCTTTCCAGCTGCAATTCTGTGATTCTCTGAAGCCATAATTAAACAAGGAGAAGCTGAATCCTTTAATCAGAGGATGGTTGGTAGCTCTGGGAGGCTCCACAGAGAGGGTGACATGCTACTCTGTCATTTTCTAGATGAGAAAACTGAGACCCTGAGGGTGGGGTCAGGTCAGACAGTGAGTCAGTAGCTCAGCTGGGTCAGGAATCCAGGCCTCCGACTTCCTGGTGCAGCAGGCCTTCCCAGCACTGCACTGCTGGGGGGAGGACTGGAAGCACAGCAATGCACCTGCTCTTTTATTTAACTCCTACCGTAATTCATTTTCCATATGGCATCACCCATAGGGTAAGGTATGGTGGCAGGTATGCCCTCGTTAAAAATTCTATCACTATTTCAGTGTTTCCCAACGACCAGTCATTTGCGTGCTATCCTCATGAACTTTTGACATTTTTCTTTCTTTTTCTCCTTCAGTATTTATTTATTTGGCTTTGCCAGGTCTTCCCTCTCTGGCTCAGTAGTTGAGGCATGAGGGCTTAGTTGCCTCTCCTGGCATGTGAGACCTGAATTCCCTGACCAGGGACTGAACCTGAGTCCCTTGCATTGCAAGGCAGATTCTTATCCACAGGGCCACCAGGGATGTCCCTACATTTTTCTTTAAATCAGTTCCTCACCCTACATAAATAAACTTACCCTCATCCTAAGCAAAGATACTTGTTATACTGAGTTTGATCTGCTATGTTTTCCATATAGATATTAAACATAACTATTTAAGTTAAAAAATTCACGTACCGACTAAAGATGTCTTTGCAGTTGAGAAATTCCAATGAAAATGGCAGTGGTTCTCAACCTTGTTGGTTTCCTTAAAAACTATTGAGGACCCTGGGGCTTCCCTGATGGTCCAGTGGCTAAGCCTCTGTGCTCCCAATGCAGGGGTCCTGGGTGTGACTCCTGGTCTAGGGAACTAGATCCCAAAGGCGGCAACTACAGATGGAGCATTCTGTATGCCACAGCTAAGACCTGGCACAGCCAAATAAATAAATAATATTTTTAAAAGTTACTGAGGACCTTGAATAGCTTTAGTTATGGTTATATCAATTGATATTTACCTTGTTAAGAATTAAAACAAGATATTAAATTACTTGTCATTTATTAAAAGATACATGATTTAAAAATAATATTACAAACCCAAGACATGGTAATATAAATTACATATTTTCATTAAAAGCTACTGTGTCCCAGAATGAAACATTTAGTGAGGAGAATGGCATTGCTTTACACATTTGCAGGTATTATTAAGGTTTGACTTAAAAGAGGAACTCTATATTCTCCTATCTGCTTGTGCATTCAGTCTATGGCAGTTTGTTTTTGCTGAAATACATGAAGACTGTCCAGTCTCATACAGTTCAGACAGTTGTGAATATTCTTTTTTTGATACTACACTAAAACTTGAGAAGAAGTAGTTTCTTAAAGTTTAGTTGCATAAATTCATTTGAATGAAACTTTTATACTCAGTCACACTAAACTCTATTGGTTTGTCCTGTACTTTGGATAGATCTTTTATTCATGCGTGACTGGTTAACATTACGCATTGGTCATTTGGAAGATATTGGTTCACTGGGTTATGCAGCTCTTCCAAGTGTAGGCATAGTTTATTATGCAATATCAAAAGTTCACTTTTGTTAATAGTGAAAGTGAAGTCGCTCAGTCGTGTCCGACTCTTTGCGACCCCATGAACTGTAGCCTATCAGGCTCCTCCGTCCATGGGATTTTCCAGGCAAGAATACTGGAATGGGTAGCCTATCCCTTCTCCAGTGGATCTTCCCAACCCAGGAATCGAACCGTGGTCTCCTCCATCGCAGGTGGATTCTTTACCAACTGAACTACTAGGGAAGCCAGCCTTTCACATAAAGTAAAAGTAATTTGCTTTTAAAAAAATCTTTTCCCCCTAAAAAAAGAGGCTAGGTCAGTGCAACTCATTGCAGAAGGGCTTTCCATTGAGACAACCATCCTACTTCTGCACCTAGCAAAAGTGCTTTATGTGTGGGAATTAACAGCTTAAGAGGTATGGAGTTTCATTTTAGAGTGATGTACAGTGTTTCAGAACTGAATCGTGGTGGCAGCTGCACAATACTGTGAATGTACTAAATGCCACTAAACTGTTCACTTTAAAATGTTTTTTATATTACATGAATTTCACCTCAAAAAGAACGTGGAAAAAGTTGCTTTGTGCATAATTTTTATTCATCATAATGTTAAAAAGACTTGTAGTCAAAGGTCTAGAGTTAATAATATTGAAGTTTTGTTTTTGTGCTTTTTTAAACTGCTTTGTCAAGGACATTCTTAAGTGGAATCGGTATTTTGTTTACTATCAGTGTTTACCAGTTCACCCCCAGTACACTCATAAAAGATATGATGGCAACCATATGAACGGTGTCACTATCTTAAATTGTGCCAGCAATTTTGCCACCTCTGCTTTTGCACCATCAGTGCATGCATGTGTCAACATGGTAAAAAAGGTAAATGTGTTCTTAGCTTTATTATGAAAACAGTTTTAACCCATCTGGGTCCCTGAACAAGTTTCAGGACTCCTGAGAACCCATGGACCACACTTGGAGAACCACTGGTCTATGCTGAATTAGACTTGAGCTGACCTAACTCCAGCAGTAGGGGTGTAGCATGGTGCCGGGAAAATCCTTGAATATGTTGAGTTACGGAAATTTGGGTTCAATTCTAGTTTCTATCTGATCCTGAGCAAGTAGTTCCTCAAAATCTGAAAGCTGCAGTTACCTCTATCTGCTAGCTGGGTATAGAGGCCAATGAGATGCTGAAGGGTTAGGAGAGTTTGGGGATAATCTTCTCAAAGCACTCACTGAAGGGGAAGTGACTTGTATCATTAAGCAGCAGGACCTAGCGTTGGGAAGGGTACATTTTCGGGGGTTGAGGGATTTCTGCTTTCCAGGGACCCTGTATGACCCCGGGAAGCCTCCATCAATCAATCTTTCCATCTGTTCTTAGACTACTTCAAAGAGTCGCTGAGCAGCTGGAAGAACATTTTCAGCTTTAAAGATAGCAGCGGGGAAAAGAGGCTGAAAGGGTAGCAGGAGGAGGGGAGGAAGGTCAGGTTGGGTAGCAAGGGCCCCCTCACATGAGAAATAGGGCAGCGAAAAGCTGTGACTGAGCCTGGATCGACTTTCTCTTTTCTTGAATTACCTCACAAAGTATTGTCAGCTGAAGCCCACAGTAAATCCCACCTATTTGTTTGGGTTTTCATAAGTCACAAAGTTTTCAAAGTTATTACTTTGAAGAATCCTTACACACCAAGTGAGGTGAGCAAAGTGATGATTGGGACCCCATGGAGCTGATGAGAAAACCAACCGAGGCAGAGAAAAAGGAAGCTAGAAACAAGTACACAGATGCACCAAGATTCAAATGTTAAGTCCTTAGACTCAGAGTCGGGGAAGCAATGGCACCCCACCCCAGTACTCTTGCCTGGAAAATCCAATGGACGGAGTAGCCTGGTGGGCTGCAGTCCATGGGGTCGCTAACAGTCGGACAGACTGAGCGACTTCACTTTCACTTTTCTCTTTCATGCATTGGAGAAGGAAATGGCAACGCACTCCAGTATTCTTGCCTGGAGAATCCCAGGGACGGGCGAGCCTGGTGGGCTGCCGTCTGTGGGGTCACACAGAGTCGGACACGACTGAAGTGACTTAGCAGTAGCAGTAGACTCAGAGCAGCTTCCTTTCTATTGTTTCTTAGGCTCTACTCCTTGAAGTGTTTGGAGACAATTTACTAAGGCCTGTTGCCTTTATAGTAAGAAGGTGGGTGGTAGTGGGAATGAGGTGAAGAATGGAGTTTAAAAGCACACTCTAGAATCAAATCCAAATCCTGATTTATACCTCCTCATGTGTAAAAAGGGAGCATAACAATACCTGGTCACAGCTCTGCTAAGATCACATTAGATCTACCTGTCAAGCATTCCTATAGCATGAGCACATCTTAAGGTTCAATCCATGAGAATGAGGACAGGTGAATAGTGACTCAAAGTGCACAAATTTCTCCTACGCCCTATAGACTAGTTGAGGATTCCTTGCTGCTGCTGCTGCTAAGTCGCTTCAGTCGTGTCCGACTCTGTGCGACTCCATAGACGGCAGCCCACCAGGCTCCCCCGTCCCTGGGATTCTCCAGGCAAGAACACTGGAGTGGGTTGCCATTTCCTTCTCCAATGCATGAAAGAGAAAAGTGAAAGTGAAGTCGCTCAGTCGTGTTTGACTCTTAGCGGACATGGACTTAGTGCCCATGGACTGAAGCACGCCAGGCGGCACACGGCGATACCCTTGCCGAAAAACTGGTCCACGTGCTATGCCAAATGTTGGCCTTCTACTTTCAGATTCTTGATGACTGTGAGAGCGACTGAGTGAATGCTAACACTCTATTGGCTGAATATCTGCCACGAGCTACCTCATGGGGAGTTAGCCAGCCTATGGGTGGGCCGTCCTGGGGTCAGGTGCTAGTTTCCATCGAATAAGAGAGCACCAGCTATAGAACCCGAACCTTCTGTCTTGGCCTGAGCAGAGGCCTAGGTACAAAACGTGTGCTCGCGAGGAGTGAACTTGACGGGAACATTATTTTATTGGACAACAGGAGAAACAGGTGGGAAAAGCAGTTTTTTGTTTGTTCATTAGTATTTGCTATTTCCTCTCTCATTCCTTAAAGGCTATATAGTCATATAACAGGAAAGTGGAAACTGGATAGCAGAAATATAAGTAAAGTTGCAGAGTTGAGGCGGGAGGAAAAGTCACTATTAATACATGGATTTGGGGGGCCAACAGTAGACCACCATTGAACTTCACAATTAGCATTGGGTTTTCTAAAAGCCAAGGTAAAAAGATACAGGATCATCTGCCTAATACTAATGATCAGAAATGAAGGGCACCTGTGTCTGTGAGTCTTGTGGGCAGAGAATATCCTGCTGTATCAGTAACAAAGGATATTGTGACTGTCTAGCCATCAACAATTGGCAGCTGCCTCCCCTAAGCTGCACCTTGATGGGATTCAGGGTGCAAAATCTACAATACTAGCGCCAAAAGTTATGGTGCGTTTTGAAGGAATGATTTCAATGAGCCCAGATGGCTTGCATCTTCCATACATAAAAAAGTGCTAAATTCATTAACTTGAGATGTCTGCTTTTTTTCTTAAATTAACAGTGATCTTACGATGTTCTGACTACCTGATTTTTGGCGTAAAAATTCCTATATATTCGGCTCCTCCCTTACCTCTTTAGAACAGTCCCTCAGAACTATCAGAGGTTGACTCTCAGGCTTAAGTCCTCCATATGTTGGCCAAATGAAACATAATTCTCAGTTTTTAGGTTGTGCAAAATTTTTTCTTTTTTTAGCTGACAGAGTAAAGCAAAGCCTTTCCTAACTTTGAACTCTAATGTAGTTTCTTAACTGGGATTTTATTTCAGGCAATGATGCCACAAAGTTGGTAGTACAGCTTGGTGGGGAGAGGAGTTTTTGTTATCAGTAGGATTGGGTTTGCTTTTTAAAAAAATTTTTAGTGTATCTTATCCTAGACTGCAATTTCTTCAGCTGTAAAATGGTGATAATAACAGTATCTACCCATTTAAGCTGTGAAGATTAAATTGGATGTGTTGTATTGAAATTAGCTATTAATCAAGAAAATTTCCCGCTATTTGTCAAGAGCAGTTCTAGGTGCTGGGGATAAAGTGATGAACAAACCAAAGAAGACCCTTATCTTCAAATAGCTTTTACTTAAGAATGGGATAGAAAGAAACAAAACGTTAATATGCGAATCTTACAGGTGACTCTGTTAGGGCCTGAGGGAGCTTGGTCCTGGCCTGTAGATTTGCTCTACAAGCTATTGTGTACGCAAGCAGTCGGACAGGACTGAGCGACTGAACTGAACACGTTACAAATTTTTTTTTTTTTTTTTCTTGCTCCCCATTTTTCTGGCTGAATTCCCATCTGGAGCATGGATGCTATTCCATGTGAACCAAGTTACTCAGCCACTTTTTCTCCACTAATTTTCCTATTACACTATCCGTTTCTAATCTCTCTCTATATCCGTAATTAAATATGTATTTTTCCAAGGACGCCGGCTCCGTCCCCACCTTCGAATCACCCTAGATCCACTGGGGCTGGACCCCGGCAGTTTCCCAAATGAAAACATAGAAAAAAATAGCTAGAGAAACCCAACAATTGGCCTCAGTAAAGGAAATACAAGGTCGTAAATTTAACAGTTGTTAGTTTGTTAAAGAGAGACAGCTCTGGTTTGACCAAACAACAAACTGGTCATCCTGGAGACTCTAAAATTCCCACTCCTCACAGCTCTACGTACAATAAACTACTGATCTACTGTCAAAATGACAAACTTCATGAATCAATATTAGTGAAGAAATAATAATAAGTTCACAAAAGTGCTTCCTTATTCATAGCCAAACTGTGCGCACCTCCTGTTGCTTTTTCCTCTAAAGAACATTTTTCTTGGCTTCAGGGGCAGAAACTACATCATTCTCAATAACCTTGACCAAAACCTGTTTTTCTGGTACCCATCTTCTCAAGAACAAAATTAATGCAATATTTTTTACTACTCAAACCAAAATTTATGTCATGGACTCACCCTATTTTCCAATTATATTATGCTATATGAATTCATGGTTCCCAGGTGGCTCTAGTGGTAAAGAGCCCACCTGCCAAGGCAGGAGACATAAGAGACGTAGGTTTGATCCCTGGGTGGGGAAGATCCCCTGGAGGAGGGCATGGCAATCCACTCCAGTATTCTTGCCTGGAGATTCTCCATGCACAGAGGAGCCTGGCGGGTGTGGTTTATGGAGTCACAAAGTCAGACATGACTGAAGTGACTTAGCACTTGCATATTAATTTCAAACTCTGTCCTTTACTCACTCTATTTCTTTATTCATGGATTATTTTTTTTAATCCATCAACATTTACTCTTTTTTCTAAGATTCATTTA
The DNA here is from genome assembly GCA_006410675.1 of Oreotragus oreotragus. NCBI lineage: Eukaryota > Metazoa > Chordata > Mammalia > Artiodactyla > Bovidae > Oreotragus > Oreotragus oreotragus. The sequence continues at coordinate 39,786 of SJYX01019660.1, read as the reverse complement.
GGAGCCTGGCGGGTGTGGTTTATGGAGTCACAAAGTCAGACATGACTGAAGTGACTTAGCACTTGCATATTAATTTCAAACTCTGTCCTTTACTCACTCTATTTCTTTATTCATGGATTATTTTTTTTAATCCATCAACATTTACTCTTTTTTCTAAGATTCATTTCCAGTCTTATTCTATTCCCAGACTCTTCCAGCTCACAACAGTCTCACTTTTGTCCAGTATCTTATGCTTTGGCCTCTTACTGCTCTCTGATTGCATCGGTTCTAACTTTTCTTCTTAACCATGTTGAAAACTCTTTAAGGGAAGGCATTATTCTGCCCCAGACTTTCAACAGTCTCTTTCCATTTCCCATATTTTTTAAATTAAAATTTCTGCTAAGCAATAAAAATGAATGAATATTGACAAGTGCAAGTAGATAGCTGAATCTCAAAATAATTGTGACAACTGAAACAAACCAGATTAAAAAAGAGTGTGCAACTGTTTGAATGAAAACTCTAGGTAATGTTGTCTAATCTGCAATGATAGAAAGCATATCAGTGGTGCCTGTGAAGTTGGGAAGTGGGGTGGGGTGAGGAGTTACTGGCATGTAGAGCAGGGAGAGAGTAGACATAAGGAGTTGGGAGGTTCTTGAGGATGAGAATACAAATGGGAAAAGAAGTGTTTTAGAATAGCACATATGGTCATTATCTATGATGATGGTTTCAAATCTCACACATATATTAAACTTCTCAAACTTATCAGTGAATATATTTTTAAATGTGCAGCTTATGTATGCTTATATATTAATAAAGCCATTTAAAAGAATGCTAAACAAGCAAAAACAAACATTCAGAAGGCCTAAGTATTGTGCAAGCATTATGTCCTTGTTATTAAACTAAAACATATAACTTACGAGCCTCAAAATTCCTCAGTCTGAATTTAAAGACATTTCTTAAAGAGGCAATAATTGATCTTCCCAAATTTACTATCCACTACTTTTTCACATTCCAATTCTCCCACCAATGTGGTAGTCCTGCTCCTGATACAACCTACTGTCATTGTCATATCTGTAATATTATTCTGGCAATGCCTTCTTCACGCTCTTTGGTCCTGCTTTCTTCTTATGCTAATTTTTGACTGGGAGATTTTTAAGAAACTGAAGCCTGTGATCAGCAATTTTACTTTGGCTGGCCAAAAATTAATTCTGTTATTTCACTAACACTTTGCAGGTTATTACATTCAATAGTTACACCTGATACACTGTAAAGTCTTCCAGTTTTTGTGAAATGTTGTCTTCAATTCAACCTTCTACAGAAGCAAAAGAGCATTCTCTCACACCAGTGAGTTTCATTTTCACTTTCCACATCAGAATCAATCACTAAGGTTTTTTGTCTTTTTATTGGTCTAATATTCACATTGTCTGAATCAGAACTATATTCTGAAGAATTATCATCTTCTGAGACACTAGCATATATGTTGCTTGGACAGTCAGAGAAAGTATCTGCATAAAATTCACGAAAACGTTCTTCACTCAAAACTCACAAAGTGTCATTTTAGAAAATTTAATATTTATAACATACATGAGGTTAGAATGAAAACCTAGGAGCAAAATGTGACTGATAACAACAATCATAAGTTGTATAATGAACCCTTGATCAATTTTAAGCTCTAACTTCATGGAAGCACAAGCTGGAATCAAGATTGCCGGGAGAAATATCAATAACCTCAGATACGCAGACGACACCACACTTATGGCAGAAAGTGAAGAAGAACTAAAGAGTCTCTTGATGAAGGTGAAAGAGAAGAGTGAAAAATTTGTCTTAAAGCTCAACATTCAGAAAACGAAGGTCATGGCATCCGGTCCCATCACTTCATGGCAAATAGATGGGGAAACAGTGGAAACAGTGGCTGACTTTATTTTTCTGGGCTCCAAAATCACTGCAGATGGTGACTGCAGTCATCAAATTAAAAGATGCTTACTCTTTGGAAGGAAAGTTATGACCAACCTAGACAGCATATTAAAAAGCAGAGACATTACTTTGCCAACAAAGGTCCATCTAGTCAAGGCTATGGTTTCTCCAGTAGTCATGTATGGATGTGAGAGTTGAACTATAAAGAAAGCTGAGTGCAGAAGAATTGATGCTTTTCAACTGTGGTGTTGAAGACTTTTGAGAGTCCCTTGGACTGCAAGGAAATCCAACCAGTCCATCCTAAAGGAGATCAGTCCTGGGTGTTCATTGGAAGGACTGATGTTGAGGCTGAAACTCCCAATAATCTGGCCACCTGATGGGAAGAACTGACTCACTGGAAAAGACCCTGATGCCGGGAAAGATTGAGGGCAGGAGAAGAAGGGGATGACAGAGGAAGAGATGGTTGGATGGCATCACCGACTCGATGGACATGGGTTTGGGTGGACTCTGTGAGTTGGTGATGAACAGGGAGGCCTGGCGTGCTACAGTCCCTGGGGTCATAAAGAGTCAGACACGACTGAGCGACTGAACTGAACTCACACAGTGATGTTAATTGTATCACTTGCTAAAAAATGTATTGCTATCTCCGGTCAATAAAGTTCAGGTGACACAAGACGTCCTAATACACTCTGGTCAACAATGTGTTAACCTCAGCCTATGTCATATATGTATATATATATACATATTGACACATATATATATATATAAGAATGTATGCTGCTGCTGCTAAGTCACTTCAGTCATGTATGACTCTGTGCGACCCCTTAGATGGCAGCCCACCAGGCTCCTCTGTCCATGGGATTTTCCAGGCAAGAGTACTGGAGTAGGGTGCCAGTGTCTCCTTCGATAAGAATGTATATATGTGCATAATTGAATTACTTTGCTTTATGGCAGTAATTAACATAATATTGTAAATCAACTATACTTCAATTTAGATAATTTTTTTAATTTTAAAAATGAGCAAAAGACATGAAAGGACATTTTAGGTAAGAAGAGATATGGATGTCAAATAAGCACATGAAAAGATGTTTAACATCATTAGCTATTGAGGAAATTAAAATTAAAAACCTTAGTGAGATATCATTACATGCCTATTAGAATGGCTAAAATAAAAAACAGTGGTAACACAAATGCTAGTTAGGATGCAAGAAACTGGATCATTCATATATTGCTGACAGGAATGTAAAATGGCAAAACCACTCTGGAAATTTCCTTTTAATACTAAAAATGCACTTAACATATAACTAAGCAATTAAACTCTTAGATACACATCCCAGGGAAATGATAACTTATTTCCAGGCAGAAAATTTGTATACAGATATTTATTGCAGCTTTATTTGTAGTAGCCCCAAACTTTAATAGCCAGGATCCCAAATGGTATTAGTGGATAAATGAATAAACAAACTTGTGCATCCATGTCAAAGAATGCTTGTTGTTTAGACACTACGTCGTGTCCAACTCTTTCACGACCCCATGGACTGTAACCGGCCAAGCTCCTCTGTCCATGGAATTTCTTAGAGAAGAATACTAGAGTGGGTTTCCATTTCCTTCTCCAGAGGGGTCTTCCTGACCCAGGGATTGAATCTGAGTCTCTTGCATTGGCAGGTGGAATCTTTACCACTGAGCCACCGGGAAGCTGAGTCTTGTGATGATGGTACAGTTAAGTATATTAAGAATATTATATTAATAATGGTAGTAATTACACAATGTGTAATTACACATATTATAAATTTGCAGAGATACATACACATAGAGGTACACAAATGGGTACAGCTGGAACTGATGAAATCTGAACAAGCTAAATGATTAAAGCAATGTCAATATCCTGGTTTTGATAATGCTGCTGCTGCTGCTGCTAAGTCACTTCAGTCATGTCCAACTCTCTGCGACCCCATGGACTGCAGCCTACCAGGCTCCTCCGTCCCTGGGATTCTCCAGGCAAGAACACTGGAGTTGGTTGCCATTTCCTTCTCCACTGCATCAAAGTGGAAAGTGAAAGTGAAGTCGCTCAGTCATGTCCAACTCTTAGCGACCCCATGGACTGCAGCCTACCAGGCTCCTCCATCCATGGGATTTTCTAGGCAAGAGTACTGGAGTGGGGTGCAATTGCCTTCTCTGAGTTTTAATAATGTAAGGACTTAAATCTTAACATTGAAGGAATTTAGGTGATGGGTACCTGCAACTTCCCTGTATATTTTTTGCACTTCCCTGTGTATAGTCAAAGCTATGGTTTTTCCAGTAGTCATGTATGGATGTGAGAGTTGGACTATAAAGAAAGCTGAGCGTTGAAGAATTGATGCTTTTGAACTGTGGTGTTGGAGAACACTCTTAAGAGTCCTTTGGACAGGAAGGAGATACAACCAGTCAATCCTAAAGCAAATCAGTCCTGAATATTCAATGGAAGGACTGATGCTGAAGCGGAAACTCCAAGACTCTGGCCACCTGATGTGAAGAATCAACTCATTGGGAAAGACTCTGATTGGGAAAGATTGAAGGTGGGAGGAGAAGGGGATGACAGAGGATGAGATGGTTGGATGGCATCACTGATACGATGGACATGTTTGAGTAAGCTCCAGGAGTTGGTGATGGACAGGGTAGTCCGGCAATCTGCAGTCCATGGGGTCACAAAGAGTGGGACACAACTGAGCGACTGAACTGAACTGAACTGACGAATTTATAATTGTAGCAAAGTAAAAAGGTTTTTTAAAAGTGAGAATGTACGTTAGTTTGTTATACACGGCCAGATTCTTCTGTGAGTCTTGTACTATTTTGCCCTGCTACTGGAAATAAAGACTTTATGTTTCATAAATTAGCTTTGCTAATTTCAGAGTAGATGGCCCAGAGAAATGGGCCAGCGTCTATTTAATTTGCATTTCTCTTACTATGAATGTGTTAACACAAAGAATATAACTGTCAAAGCAGATTCATATAAATTGTAAATCTTTCCCAATTCTAAACTTATTTAATGATTTTGAGGATAGAAGTAAGAAACAGACGGAGACAGAATTTATTTTTGGAGGGCAAGAAATCTTCAGACACTGCACCCTAATGGTCTCATTCTGGTGCACTAATGTGCAATTCGAATTCAGATTAACAGATGTTTTCTGAAAAATAAGACTCTGATTGGGAAAGATTGAAGGTGGGAGGAGAAGGGGATGACAGAGGATGAGATGGTTGGATGGCATCACTGATACGATGGACATGTTTGAGTAAGCTCCAGGAGTTGGTGATGGACAGGGTAGTCCGGCAATCTGCAGTCCATGGGGTCACAAAGAGTGGGACACAACTGAGCGACTGAACTGAACTGAACTGATGAATTTATAATTGTAGCAAAATAAGGTTTTTTAAAAGTGAGAATGTACGTTAGTTTGTTATACATGGCCAGATTCTTCTGTGAGTCTTGTACTATTTTGCCCTGCTACTGGAAATAAAGACTTTATGTTTCATAAATTAGCTTTGCTAATTTCAGAGTAGATGGCCCAGAGAAATGGGCCAGCGTCTATTTAATTTGCATTTCTCTTACTATGAATGTGTTAACACAAAGAATATAACTGTCAAAGCAGATTCATATAAATTGTAAATCTTTCCCAATTCTAAACTTATTTAATGATTTTGAGGATAGAAGTAAGAAACAGACGGAGACAGAATTTATTTTTGGAGGGCAAGAAATCTTCAGACACTGCACCCTAATGGTCTCATTCTGGTGCACTAATGTGCAATTCGAATTCAGATTAACAGATGTTTTCTGAAAAACGTGTGCAAATACACTGTTCTCAAAGGCAATGAATTTACTTTGGGGGCTCCCCTGTTTTATACTTACACAAATTTAAAAATACCCTACAAGATTAACTCCCATCACCAGCTCTGCCCAATAAATCCAAAAAATTTCTCTGTTTACTTGCAATAAGTGATAAGCCGAGAGCTGCTGCAAGGACCCCCCTCCCCGCCCCGAATTAAGCTATTGGGGTAATGTTGACCCTCCAGAAAGTATAGAGGACAAAGAATCAAATCGAAAAGGCTTAAGATTTCATGTTGCTTGCCCTTTTAGGTTTTAGACTTTGGACTTACTTAGGACCAGTTACTGCTTTCTTTTTCCTATTTCTACCTTTTGGAATGGGAATGTCTATTTTACGCCTAGGACCAGTTACTGCTTTCTTTTTCCTATTTCTACCTTTTGGAATGGGAATGTCTATTTTATGCCTGCCCTATCTTCGAAGATATACACCTTCTTTGATTTCGTAGGTTCATAGTTAGAGAAGAAGTTGCCTCAGGATGAATCATACCTTGAGTCTCATCCACAGAAGATTTAAATGAGACTTTGGACTTAGACTTTAGAATTGATGTTGAAATGAGTTAAAACTTTTGGGACTTTTGGGATGGAATGAATACATATTTTATGCAAGAAGGACGTGAACTTGGGGGACCAAACATGAACTGTCATGGACTGGAAGTTTGTGTCCCCCTTGTGAGATGTCTAGATCATACGAGTAGAATCCTCATGAATAGGATTAGTGCCCTTATGAAAGAAACCCTAGAGAACTCTCTTGTTCCTCCTCCCTCCTTTTGCTGTGTGTGAACACAGAGAGAAAATGGCCTTCTGTGAGCCAGGCAGCTGGTTCTCACTGACACTGAATCTCTCAGCACCTTGATCCTGAATTTCCCAGCCTCCAATTGAGAAATAAACGCTGTTGTTTAAGTCATTCAGTCTATGATATTTTTGTTATAGCAGCCTGGAAGGATGAAGGTAACCAGTAAAACCATCTATCCTGTTTGAGGGGAGTTATTACATCAATCATTCAAAGTATTTAATAAGTAATGGTTACTCATTTTTCTGTATTGTTTACGTGCATATATGCTCAGTCCTGTCTGACTCTTTGAGACCCCATGGACTGTAGCCTGCTAGACTCCTCTGTCCATGAAAATTTCCAGGTAAGAATACTGGAGTGGATTGCAATTGCCTCTTTCACATGATCTTTCTGACCCAGGGATCAAACCTGCATCTCTTGTGTCTCCTGCTTTGGCAGGTGAAATCTTTACCATCTTGCCACCTGGGAAATCTGCTTGAATCAGTTTTGGTAAATGGTGTCTTGCCATGAATGCATTTTATTTAGGTTGTCAAATTTCTTAGCATCATTTATCTCATAATATTTCCTTATTACCGTTTTCATGTCTATAGGATACATAGTGATGTTCCTTCATAAAATTCTGATACTGATAATTAATGTCTTCTTTGTCTAGCTGTATCAATTTTACTCACATTTTTAAAGGACTTGATAACGGTTTTGTTGATCCATTATTCTTTTCTATTTCCTTGATTTCCATTCATTAGTTTCTTCCTCTCATTGTACCTTGAGTTTATTTTTGTCACCTTGATTCTTAACATGAATTTCTTAATTCTTACATTGATTTTTGACCCCATTTCTTTTTCCAATTGACTATTAAAAATATAAATTTCTCTTGAAGCACTGCTTTAGCAGCCTTCCAATAATTTTGGACTGTCAAATTTTTATTTGTATTCAGTAAATTTTAAAAATGTTCTTTGTCATATATTCTGTTATTTATGAATTATTTGTTTCTTTATGTTTAGTTTCTAAATATTTGTGAATTTTACAGAGACAATTTTGTTATGTTTTTTTAATTTCTTTTTTTTAATGAAACATAGTTGATGTACAACATTATAGTAGTTTTAGATGTACAACATAGTGATTCACCATTTAAATACATTAAGAAATGGTTACCATAACTCTAGTAACCATCTGTTTCCATACAAAGTTATTACAGTATTATTGGCTATATTCCTATGCTGTGTATTACATTTCTTTAATTTGTTCATTTCATAATGGAAAATCTGAACCTCTTTAATTCTCTTTACCTGTGTTGACTTTAAAAAACGCACAATGTCAGAGTTGCAAGTTAAGTTTTATTTGGGGCAAAATGAGGAATTTAGTCCAGGAGACAGCACCTCAGATAGCTCTGAGAAACTGCTTCAAAGAGGTAGAGGGGAAAGTCAGTATATATGATTTTGGTGAAGGGAGAGTTCAGTTCAGTTCAGTTCAGTCAGTCAGTCATGTCCGACTCTTTGCGATCCTATGGACTGCAGCATGACAGGCTTCCCTGTCCATCATCAACTCCCAGAGCTTGCTCACACTCATGTCCATCCAGTTGGTGATGCCATCCAACCATCTCATCCTCTGTCATCCCCTTCTCCTCCTGTGTTCAGTTTTTCCCAGCATCAGGGTCTTTTCCAATGAGTCAGCTCTTCGCATCAGGTGGCCAGAGTATTGGAGTTTCAGCTTCACAATCAGTCCTTCCAATGAATAATCAAGACTGATTTCCTTTAGAATTGACTGGTTGGTTCTCCTTGCAATTCAAGGGACTCTCAAGAGTCTTCTTCAACACCACAGCTCAAGAGCATTAA
>SJYX01019660.1:0-24549 GCA_006410675.1 Oreotragus oreotragus | reverse complement strand
TTAACTCAGATGACCATTATATCTACTACTCTGGGCAAGAATCCCTTAGAAGAAGTAGCCATCATAGTTGACAAAAAAGTCTGAAATGCAGTATTTGGATGCAATTTCAAGATCGACAGAATGATCTCTGTTCATTTCCAAGGCAAACCATTCAATATCACAGTAATCCAAGTCTATGCCCTGACCAGTAATGCTGAAGAAATCGAAGTTGAATGGTTCTATGAAGACCTACAAGACCTTCTAGAACAAACACCCAAAAAAGATATCCTTTTCATTATAGGGGACTGGAATGCAAAAGTAGAAAGTCAAGAGATACCTGGAGTAACAGGCAAATTTGGCCTTGGAGTACAGAATGAAGTAGGGCAAAGGCTAACAGAGTTTTGCCAGGACAACTCACTGGTCATAGCAAACACCTTCTTCCAACAACTTAAGAGAAGACTCTACACATGGACATCACCAGATGGTCAATACCTAAATCAGATTGATTATATTCTTTGTAGCCAAAGATGGAAAAGCTCTACAGTCAACAAAACAAGACTGGGAGCTAACTGTTGCTCAGATCATGAACTCCTTATTGCCAAATTCAGACTTAAATTGAAGAAAGTAGGGAAAACCACTAGACCATTCAGGTGTGACCTAAATCAAATCCCTTATGATTATATAATGGAAGTGACAAATAGATTCAAGGGATTAGATCTGATACAGTGCCTGAAGAATTATGGATTAAGGTACAGGAGGCAGTGATCAAGATCATCCCCAAGAAAAAGAAAGGCAAAAAGGCAAAATAGTTGTCTGAGGAGGCCTTACAAACAGCCAGGTTACAGCTCAGTTTTATTTAGCAAGCAAAGGAAAATACATCCTGGAGGCATGAGGGCTGCTGCTGCTGCTGCTAAGTCGCTTCAGTTGTGTCCGACTCTGGGCGACCCCATTGATGGCCTCCCACCACGCTTCCCCGTCCCTGGGATTCTCCAGGCAAGGACACTGGAGTGGGTTGCCATTTCCTTCTCCAATGCATGAAAGTGAAAAGTCAAAGTGAAGTCACTCAGTTGTGTCCGACTCTTAGCGACCCCATGGACTGCAGCCTACCAGGGTCCTCCATCCATGAGATTTTCCAGGCAAGAGTACTGGAGGGGGGTGCCATTGCCTTCTCCACAGAAATTTTCTACTTGATGGTGAAACAATTCCTCCAAGTGCTCACACACTGAGAAAGCAGCCTCCTTCACTGCATGGATTGATAATTGTGCTCATATGGCAAGCAAGGTACTTTGAATTCAGTCCTAGAATATAAATTACTTTAAAACTCTCTTCAATGTCCAAAGTTGTATCTTGAAGAATAATCTCTTAGAGGAGAATTTGTCCTGCTTACTTGGAAATCTATGAGTGAGCATTGGAATAAATCTCAAAAGCTTAGACATCAGTAGTGTAACTTGCCTTCAAAACAGATATTAACTTATTCATGTGTGCTCAGGCAGTCTATGGGATTAATTAGACTTCCACCAGGTATGTAGATAAATTCTGAGGGGAGGATGGCAGGGGGAATTATTGGCTGGTAGCTTTGAAAATACAAAGATGAAGCAGGGATAATAAGAATCATAAATTTTTCACTATAACACTTGATTGCTTTTATTCATGGAATTAAATTGATTGACATTTAACAGCATAAATTTTGACTACTATGGACTTGGCATTAACAGCAGCCTTTTAACGAGGAGTCATGTCACTGAAATGGAACAGGACCATATATATGGTCCTTTTGCCTGTGGAAAGCTTTAGTCCAGGTATAAGTTTAATCAGAGAAGTGAGAAATGCTGAAACAAAGGAAAACAGTCAAAGGAAACTAAATAATAATAATGTAGTCTTTAGGCATAGCTGAGGGTTTTCAGTTCCTTCTCAAGGGCTATAGATAATATTCTGAGCCATATCCTGTGAGCTCTCTTATAGACACCAAAACACCAGGTGGAGAAGTCTTTGGACAGATGTCCATCACCCTCCCTCCTTCCCCCATGTTGCTTGCATCTGAAATGAAGCAAACTTTCTTTTCCATCAATCTGGCCTGTTTATTGGCTTTTGGGTGGGGAGCAGCCAGACTCCCAAACATACCTTTTGGTTACACCTCAGCCTGAGCAAATTCTGAAGTCCTAAGCATTTTCCATATTGTTAAAATTAAACCTCCTGTGAAAACAGGAACAGTTATGCTTCCAGTTAATAAACCTATGAACAACTTAGAATGTAAAAATATACAAAGTAAAATAAAATTTCCAATTATAGTATCTGTAATATGTTAGCAGACAATTAGCTGTGTCAAAGGACAAAAGAAAATGCACTGTTTTGGGCAATCTAACAAACACAAATGAAGAGGTACTGCCCTTATTTGACAATGAGATGTATTCAAAAATTCTCACACAATGTAATAGTGACAATATTTTATGGAATAAATTATGCACAACTACTATTTGTCATTACTTTATTACAAATACAAGTTTTGAGACCCATATAACCCCCTTCTTACTCTTGTTGACAAAATTCTGTTTCTAGAGTGAACTTTTCCTAGGAGGAAGGAGACCTGGTTATTGTCCAGTTGTCACTAAACTTAGTGATATTTGCCGAGTTAGCCTCCCTGATTCTTAGGGTTAATCCATGAAAAGATGCACTGGAACTGCAGAGTCTGCACAGTTCTAATCTTAAAATGCTGATATAAGTGTATAGATTCATTAGTTCATCAATACTTTTTTGTATTTTTAAGGCAGGTAATACTGGATAGTGAAGAAAAACAAGACCCACAAAGCTGAAGTAAAACAACACCTCGTTTAATTTTGCTTCAGCTACTTACACAGTATATGCTTTTGGACATGTTATTTATCTTCAGTGGATCTTTTTACTCAAAAAATGTAAACACTCATCATCACACTGTTTTTAAGAACAATAAACTGATGTGTGAAGACATGAAACCTAATATCCATTATTTAATTGACACTCGGTGATGTTATATAACTCTATTTCTCTGCACCCTATCTTCCTACTTCCACCCAAACCATCTCTGTTTCTTATTTTATTCCCTATCTTGGTGGATGAGCTCACCTTACACAGGGGAGAATTATACCACAATCATGAAAGGTCTGATTGTCATGGATTTGCAGTTTGGGATCATAATCCAAACCCCAGAATATTATTAGGATAACAATAAGAATTTAACAAAGAAACATATAAAAGTGTTTATTTTAGAACTGTCACTATTGCAGTAGCTAGATGATATGTGAGGTCCTGGAAGGGCAGTTTTTAGTAACTGTCATAATTATATTCAATATATCTATAATATAGTAGGTTCTCAATCATTCCTATTGAGTGAATCATTAAATATATTTAGTTCTTATACAACTTTGGTTCATCTAGGCTTCATGTATAGTATAACTCATAATCATACCTGTGATTTTATTTATTCCCAAAATGAGTTTTACTGTAGTCAGAAGTGCTTTTTCCCTTAAGCTGAAGTTACTTGTGAAAACATTCCAATTATGATGTTTGAGTAGCCTATGTGGTAAATCCATTAGTAATCTGATGAACTTTCAAAGTATGGGCAATATAATATTGCCTCACAACATTCCATGGCCAGTAGAAAGTCCATGGAGAAGTCTCGTTTGGTTTCAGAAGAATAGAATGATCTAAAGGAAGGACACAAAATTAGCAGCAAGAGTTACAAAATATTTCATTTTACATGCAAATTAAAGTCTAAATGTGTGTTTTCTCCCAGGCGTTCCCTAGGGATTTTATGCTATCTATTAAATAGCTGATTGAACTGAAACTACAGTTTCAGTGTAGCATACTTAATCCTCACACTATCTTCTACATTGTGCCTGGCTGAGGAATCTCTTACATAACAACAGAGATGACAAAACTTTGAATCACAATTTTTTTAAAGTTGTAGCATCCTAACCAACCCCTCTCTTACTTCCACTAGATTTACTCCTTTTGATTTCTTATTGTATTTGTCCTATATCTAATTTCTATGCCACAAATGTCCAACGTCACTTGTTTTCCACAAACACAGTTCAGGGACTAGGTACTATGAGCCAGTAAAATGAATACAAGGTTATCTAATAGAAATTTCTGAAAATTGTTCACAAATGTACGTAATTGACTCATGCTTATTGTGTACATGTTTCTATAATTGTTTTTAATTCAAAGGAAATAAGAAGTGGACTAGAAATTTGCCATAGTATTCAAATCACCTTCTTGAGTAGGACACAATAGAGCCCAAGGCCAAGCGACAAACAAACCACAGATGATGAAGGTTTCTCTTGAGTTCATCTAGTTTCAAAACTTAAATGGCAAGCTCAATTCTTTCTTGGAGAGAAAAACTCTAAAAACTGAATAAAATATTTAAAACATGCTCTCTGATGCCAGAGTGGACAATTTTGAGAAACTCTGAGATCAAAATTTAAGAAAAAAGGTATGACAGACTGAAAATCTACATGTTGACGTTCACACTAGACAGGAAGAGGGACGAGAGTGCAGATTTTCTTCCTCTCCCCTCTTCTCTGTGTGCACACACAGATGGCATGATGGGAGAAGGAAGCCATCCGCAAGCCAGAAAGAAGGCCCTCACCAGAAGCTGACCATGCTGGCACCCTAATTCTGAGCTTACAGCCTCCAGAACTGTGAGAATGTAAATCTTTGTGAAGACAGCCACTCATTCTATAGTATTTGGTTATGGTAGCCCAAGTTCAGTAACAAGAAGGGAAGACATGGGATAAGTATGACATATGAGGACCTTTTTCCACTCAAGGCAACAGATGATTTTGAAAGGTATTGCTCTAATGTTGACATGATGAGACGAGTCTTCGATAAAACTGTGGAGCTGAGAGAAGAAACAGTGCAGTTAATGACTAACTATTAATAAATAGGACTCTAAAGGCAGTGGCACCCCACTCCAGTACTCTTGCCTGGAAAATCCCACAGCCGGAGGAGCCTGGTGGGCTGCAGCCCATGGGGCTGCTAAGAGTTGCACACGGCGGAGCGACTTCACTTTCCCTTTTCACTTTCATGCACTGGAGAAGGAAATGGCAGCCCACTCCAATGTTCTTGCACTGGCACCCCACCCCAGTACTCTTGCCTGGAAAATCCCACGGCCGGAGGAGCCTGGTGGGCTGCAGCCCATGGGGCTGCTAAGAGTTGCACACGGCGGAGCGACTTCACTTTCCCTTTTCACTTTCATGCACTGGAGAAGGAAATGGCAGCCCACTCCAATGTTCTTACCTGGAGAATCCCAGGGACAGGGGAGCCTGGTGGGCTGCCGTCTGTGGGGTCGCACAGAGTTGGACATGCCTGAAGCGACTTAGCAGCAGCAGCAGCAGTGGCAGCAGCAAACACACTCACACAAACGTACAACCAAATATCAAGCAACCGAAGATCAGTGGGTAGGTTAAAAAAAAATGATAATAACAGAAATAATTAAATAGTAAAGGGAAAAAAACTGAGAAATTGATTTACACGGAAAATTTTCTACTTTAAGAAGACATCCTTGAAAGAGTGAATTGGGAGGCGGTCCTAAGATGGTGGAGGAATAGCACGGGGAGACCACTTTCTCCCCCACAAATTCATCAAAAGAACATTTAGACGCTGAGTAAATTCCACAAAACAACTTCTGAATGCTGGCAGAGGACATCAGGCACCCAGAAAAGCAGCCCATTGTCTTCAAAAGGAGGTAGGAAAAAATATAAAAGACAAAAAGAGAGACAAAGAGGTAGGGACAGAGCTCGGTCCCAGGAAGGGAGTCTTTAAAAAGAGAGAAGTTTCCAAACACCAGGAAACACTCTCACTGCCAAGTCTGTGGTGAGCCTTGGAACCACAGACGGCAACATAACTGAGAGGGAAAATAAATAAATAATTAAAACCCATAGATTACATGCCCAACAGTAACTCCCCCAGTGGAGAAGCAGCACAGATGTCTGCATCCACCACTAGCAAGTGGGGACTGGGCCAGAAGGCGCAGGCTGCATTGCTTAGAGTAAGGACCGGGCCTGAATGCCCTGAGTGCAATCTGAAGGAACTAACTTGGGCTAGGAAACCAGACTTTGGGATAACTACCACGTGAAAAGCCCTAACCTAAGACACCACCAGGCCCGCTCACAGAACAAAAAACTGACTAGAGCTATGTGAAAAGCCCTAACCTAAGACACCACTAGACCANCGACGGTGCCATCAAGGCCTGCGTTGAATTATGCGGGATGATTTTTGTTTTTAGTACAAAATAGTTTGGATTTATAGGTGTAGAGGTGTTGGGGACCTCCCTCTTTCACATCCAAGGCTGTTCCACTAGGGCAAGAGACAGGATGCATGTTTTTTTTTGTTCAGAGACCAGGTGAGGGACACCAGCGTGTGTTGGTGTCAAGCAGTCTTCCCTTCTAAGGCTTGTGACTTGTGTGGGAAGAAGAGCTTAGAGAATGACACTGTTTGGAGTAAACCCAGTACAGTTTGTGATATTTAACTAAATTTGGAGGGTTCTAGAATTGTAGATTGGCTCCTTATGAAGGCTTCTTTCAGCTCTAATTAACTCCCTTATTTTCAGGTGGCCCAGAGCTCTTCACGTGACCAGTATGCTTCTGCGGCCCCACTTGTAGTTAGTTAATAGCAAGCCATAAGAGAACCCAAGTTTTCCCAGTTTGTAAACCAGGTTTTTTAGTTTGGTGGTTAACTAATTAAATACCAGTTGTCAGAAATAGTACGGACTGCCTGAAATGCTTATTCCAGGCCTCACGCGCGACCTGGTGAATTAAAATCTCTGAGCCTTACAAAGCTCCCTGAGTGGTTCTAGTCAGCCGGGTTTGTGAATGTCTGCTTTTAAGTCACCTCTGGTATTCCAAAGGATTTCCAGTAATTACAACTCCTGAGAGTGTTTTTAATTGTTTATACAATTTGAGAGGTATGGAAAAGAGTGGAGCCTGAGCATCTCTTAAAATACAGTGGATTTATGTACGGGAAGCAGATCGATTGCCAAAAATTATTTGTGCACATCTTCAGGGACATGCTTCATAAAATTAGAGGTATATCTAGAGAGATAATGAGCAATCCAGAGGACAGAAACAGAGAGGGAGAGGCCGAAAGTCTGCTTGTGGGGCACAAAGAGCTCCACTGAAGCTGCTTTCCAACATCACTGTTGCCCCTAAACTGTCTGATGTTTCTAGTGAAGTGGGGGTAGGACAGGTGAATTAGCAGTCAGTTGAGACTAGGGTTGTGAACCAGGAATGTTTACTGTGGATTGTGAAAAGTTCTTGAAATATGCCTAAGGCCATGAGGAGTGGCAAAGTCAGTTCTAAAGTCTGAGGTAGTTCTGGTTAACACTTTCAGTTGGTAAAATGGAGTGCTGAGTTACCAGGGGAAGTATTCATATTTCAGAGGGGGTGTGGTAAGGTTTGTTATAAGTTTGGAGGAGTTGGAAGAAAATGTTGTAGAGAGCAGTGAAGGAGTTTGGTCAACATCCTGTTAAATCAGTGTAGTACTGTTAGAGAAGCACACCCAGCTGTCCACTACAAGAGCCAGAGGCCTTGTATGTTTTGTTCTTTGGTATCTGGAGTAGTAAGCATAGTTCTCAGCATATATTATGCCCTCAGGTATCTGTTGAGTAAATGGATAGTATTGAGGTGGGAAAAAGAACAGTTTTGGTGGTGGATAACAGTGTTTGTTATTAAAAGCTATTTGATAATTTGCATTGAGTTAAAGAGATTTTTAGTCCTTGTGGTTTGCCTAAGATTGTTTTCTAAAGACTGTCGTTGGACACTATCCTGTCCCTAGTTTTGGGGCCTTAAATCGGCCTTGGTTTTTTACTTATGAACCTTCCATTTTAGATTCTGCTTTTGACTTATGGATTATAGACATCGTCCAAAAGTGCTCTGGAAATTGCATGCATGTTGCAAGTTATGCAGAAACAACATGCTTATGATGTTGTAATTCACTTAGTGTTGAAATCAAAACGGATTTCACATAGAGAACTTCATAATTCAGTGTGAAGCCACAAGATTAAGAATGGTTTGGTGCAAGTTTGTGTAATTTCTGTGGTCAGTTGTTTCTTACAGACCACCCAATTCTGTAATTTTCTGTGCTGAATTTATATGTAGTTCTATAATCAGTGAAACTGAAAATATGAGATCAAATCCATACCCGATTGAACCAAGATTCCCAATTTTAGAAGCTACTGGAATTGCTAACATTGTTATTTTTCATTTTAATTTTGTGCTTTTATCTTCACTTTTACATCTAGAACCTTATATCAGACATTTAAAGTGAAAACTGTTGTAGCATGACAGTGGATGACTAGTAAGTCCTGAGTTCAAGTCCGGGTTGTGCTCATTAGCTGTGTTGTTTCTGGCAAACCACATGAGCCTTCTGAGCTTCAGGTCCCTCATTAGTAAAAGGAAGAAGAGCAACTTCTCTGTGTATTTCAGTGTGTTAGTGAGGATGAAATGGAATGGTGTATATGAAAAGCAGTCTAAAAGTGTCAGTGGATGATGATGGAGCCCTGTTGTATTAGAACCCTGTTTCCCTGGAAGAGCTGACTTGTGGATCAGTGGTAAACCTGGTGTCGACTTCAGTAATTTCACTGGGAAAGCAACAGAAAAGATTTCTATTCTGTACTCTTGCATGGAGAAACCTTTTAGCAGCAGTTGCATCCAGTCTGCCAATAGGAATGGTCAGTGTTTCAGGAAGCTTCAGAGGGATCCAAGATGTCTTAAATTTGTGCCAAGGTTTGCAGGCTACCCACTCCAGTATTCCTGGGCTTCCCTTATGGCTCAGCTGGTAAAAAATCTGCCTGCAATGCAGGAGACCTGGGTTCCATCCCTGGGTTGGGAAGATCCCCTGGAGAAGGGAAAGNGTGCCAAGGTTTGCAGGCTACCCACTCCAGTATTCCTGGGCTTCCCTTATGGCTCAGCTGGTAAAAAATCTGCCTGCAATGCAGGAGACCTGGGTTCCATCCCTGGGTTGGGAAGATCCCCTGGAGAAGGGAAAGGCTACCCACTCCAGTATTCTGGCTTGGAGAATTCCATGGACGGTATAGTCCATGGGGTCGAAAAGAGTCGGACATGACTGAGCGACTTTCACTTCACTTTACTTGCCTTCAGCGTAGATTTGCTGGATTTCACCCATTTTTTTATGTTGGAAAGTGATAGGGTCAGGGAGTTTGGCACATTCTGTGTAATGTTTAGGGCTGTGTTTTTTAAATGGCAGGTGTCAACATAATGAAATCAATGTGGTGATTTCTAAAAAAAAGAATTGCATAGAAAATGTTAAAATTAATTACTGATTTGGGAAATCTTATTATACGTTACTTCTGTTACTATATGTGTACTGTTGCCACATAAAATGTAATTTTATAATTACAGTCCCCCCATCGCGCTCTGTGCAACTTTTGGGATCTTAGTTTCCAGACCAGGAATTGAACCGGACCCCTGCAATGAAAGCACAGAATCCTAATCACTGGATTGCCAGGAAATTCCCAAATGTATTTTTTCTTGAGTTGTAAAACTTGGAAGCAGTTGCTTAGGGACATGGTACCTGAGCTTTGCAGTTAGGATGACTATAAAAATAGTGAGACATAAATGAAAAATCACAAGAAAATTATGAAGTTTGGTTAAATTTAAAGCTGTTTTGTTAAGGGTGATCTGACTCTGCGACCCTCTGGGCTGTAGCCCACCAGGCTTCTTTGTGGGATTTTTCCAGGCAAGAATACTGAAGTGGGTTGCTGTTTCCTCCTCCAGGGGATCTTCCCGACCCAGGGATCAAATCCACATCTCCTGGTTGGTCGGCAGATTCTTTACCACTAAGCCACCTGCGAATCCACAAAATACCTCATAGCTTTGTTATAAATTGTTGACTTAATGAACATAGTTAAGACATAAACTTATGCTAATATTCTAACTCCTTTACCTTAAATGGACTGTCTGGTAACTACAAAGATGTTGTCTCATGGTGCGGATTACTGCATCCAGCATCATGTTGGTTATATGTCCAGACCTAGATCTGTTACATGCCTATTTGTTTCTTCATATAATGTTTAGAATGATTTTATTATGAGAGATAGTAGGAAACTTTCCTGATTTCATTTATGTCCTAAATTTATTTTCTTTAGCTAATGGTTCTGTAATTTAGTTGCAGAAGATACATAAATTTATTTCTCTGAAATATTCATAGACTGATAATCTGGCAAATGTAAGAAGTTATAAGTATATTGATAAATCCTAACATTTGAAAGAATTGGTAGAAAGACAAGTTGGTTTACTTGAAATAGGGTGATTCTTATTTTTTTGTTCACGTCTATCATGTTTCTATAAGATAAAACAAATTTGTAATTGTAAAGTATTTAGACTGATTCCACAAACCAGATGGGGCAAAGTAGTGTGTTTATAAAAAGTTTTAGATGTCTACAGGGCAATAATAAGGAGCTTTAATTTAATTTTAAATTTCAAAATGAAGTTTTTATTTCTGATTATGAAAGCTACAGTACATGTTTGTATTAGTGTGTGTGAAACCTACAAAAAAAATGGAGATAATGTAGGAGAATGAAGGAAAGTAGAGCTGATCCCTCATCCCATTTAGACGTAATGTTTGGTGTGTTTTTCTTTTTTACTTATCTACTGAAATAGTTACAGAAGAGCAACTTCCCATGTCAAGTTGATGTTCCCTCAGTGGGTATTTAGTAGTCTGTGATATGGGTGCAGCATACTTTATAGCAATTCCCTGTTAATGGACATTTCAATTTTCTCTCATAAAATCGTAAAACAGAGCTGTGATGAACTCCTTTGGACTTTTTTTTTTTTTGGCTGCACCAGATGGCTTGAAGAATCTTAGTTCCCTGACCAGGGATCAAACCCGTGTTCCCCACAGTGGAAGTGAGTAGCCCTAACCACTGTATTGCCAGGGAAGTCTCTCGTTTGAGGTTTTAAAAATACAGTTATGCTGCTGTCTTCTCAGACTAAATTCCTAAAAGTGGGGTTACCTAGCAAAGGGTTGTTTTTTAAATTTCAAAATACTCAGGGTATCCTCTAAATAAGGTGCTATTTTAAAGTCTTGGCAACAGTAATATCATTGTCCGATTCCAAATATTCTTTCTGGTGATTTACTACCTTTTAGCTTGCCTGGAAAATCCATGGACATAGGAGCCTGGTGGGCTGCAGTCCATGGGGTCCCTAAGAGTCAGACACGACTGAGTGACTTCGCTTTCACTTTTCACTTTCATGCGTTGGAGAAGGAATGGCAACCCACTCCAGTGTTCTTGCCTGGAAAATCTCAGGGACAGAGGAGCCTGGTGGGCTGCTGTCTATGGGGTCACACACAGTCGGACACGACTGAAGCGACCTGAAGCGACCTAGCAGCAGCTTGGTGGGGATTTAAAACAGTTTGGAAATACCTTTCCTTTGTTCTTTTCCATCATCAGCCCTTACCCTCTGCAGCTTAGCTGTGGAAGGGGCAGGTGAAAATGGAAGGGCACTGATAGAGACTACTTAAAAATTATTGAGCGTTAATTCTCAACCCTTAACTATTTAATTTACAAATAATATGTATAGTAACTGGTTATTGTGTGTCTTACAAAATACAGAGAAAAAAATGAACAAGGGTGAGAATTAAAGTGCAGATATCTCTCTCCTTTACTGCAGTGAACATCTGGGTGCTCCCTGGGTGTACTGTGTTCTGCTTTGGATGTAACTGCGTTAGATACTTAAGATGTAATGTTGAGCTTTTATGGTTGACTACTTCAGAGCTTTTCCACTAGTTCTGCAGGTGGTCCAGCCTAGTTGGATTAGGATAGTCTTCAGAGTGTCCCATGCTATTGAGAGCCACGTCTACAGTAAGGGCAAACATGAACCTTGCTCATAAAGCACCAGTTGAGGCGCTTGTCTTTGTCTTTGTTGAGGTGCCTGATTTGAAAAGGGCCAGTCATGGGATTGGAGAAGGCACTGGCACCCCACTCCAGTACTCTTGCCTGGAAAATCCCATGGATGGAGGAGCCTGGTGGGGTGCAGTCCATGGGGTTGCTAAGTCGGACATGACTGAGCGACTTCCCTTTGACTTTTCACTTTAATGCATTGGAGGAAGAAATGGCAACCCACTCCAGTGTTCTTGCCTGGAGAATCCCAGGGACGAGAGAGCCTGGTGGGCTGCTGTCTATGGGGTCGCATAGAGTTGGACACGACTGAAGCGACTTAGCAGCAGCAGCAATCGTGGGATAGGAAGCAGTCTAAATAAGTAGTCTACTTCTCTTAGAGATGAAGAACTGATAGGTGTAGAGTATAGTTTTAAAAGTCTCTGCTTTGTGGAAAGCAGTTTGGTTGTAACATTTTTGTTTTCTAAGAGCTTAAGTCTTGGAGACTGAAAAAGATGAATAATTGGTACGTACTAGCTTTCCTTTGCTTGCAAAATACCACAATTAACCTATCACTCTTTAACTCCATTTGGAAGAGCCTGAGTCAATAACTTAAAAAATGCTTTCTTGGGTCAAAATTTTCTCTGAGTCCTGGATTAAAAGGTGACTTTTTTCTTAAAGTTTGAATACGTTCCTGTTTTTAAAAATTTTAAACTTTTTATTTTACGTTGGAATATAGCTGATTAACAATATTGTGGTAGTTTCCGGTGCACAGCCAAGTGACCCAGCCGTTCATATGCATGCACCCATTCTCACCCAAACTCCCCTCTCGTCCAGGCTGCCCTGAGACATTGGGCAGAATTCCTTGTGCTTAAGTTCATAAGTTTCTTTTGATTTTCCTCTCTCCTCCCTGCTGCTTAGTTATGAAATCTGGAAATGGTGCTTTTACCCTACAAAAATGAGTCTCCCTCTCTCTCCCTATCATGGGGAGTTTAATTTCAGTAATTTTATATGGCTGGGTCATTATTGGAGAAAGACGATATTGAAATCTTCAAGATTGTGAAAAGGGCAACTTGTGATTATTTTTTGCTAGTTAAAAGAAGGTTTTTTTGCCAGTTAAAAGATAGTTTATATTGAAGGTGATTGCTATATATAGTATTTTGGGGAAAAGGCCAGGTATTCCTTTTTACCTTAGGTAGCATGATTTATTGGAGAAGGAAATGGCAACCCACTCCAGCGTTCTTGCCTGGAGAATCCCAGGGATGGCGGAGCCTGGTGGGCTGCCATCTATAGGGTTGCACAGAGTCGGACACGACTGAAGCGACTTAGCAGCAGCAGCAGCAGCATGATTTATAAGCATGATGTCTGTTGTCACAGACATCTTAGATCCTCATAAGGGTTTGAGAGCATCATTTAATCACGGGTATTGTGACTCCTTTGAGGCCACATGCCTCCAAGGAGTATTTGACATCGTGTTTAAAGACTAAGCCTGAAGAAGTAGGTGGTATGTAGTCGTTAACTCACGTCCGACTCTACTGCGACCCTGTGGACTGTAGCCTGCCAGGCTCTTCTGGCCATGGGGTTTTCCAGTCAAAAATACTGGAGTGGGTTGCCATTTCCTCCTCTAGGGGATCTTCCCCACCCAAGGATGGAACCCTCGTCTCCCGCACTGGCAGGTGGAGTCTTTACCGCTGAGCCACCTAGGAACCCTGCAGAAGTAGGTACTGATTGGGCTGCCATCTATAGGGTTGCACAGAGTCGGACACGACTGAAGCGACTTAGCAGCAGCAGCAGCAGCATGATTTATAAGCATGATGTCTGTTGTCACAGACATCTTAGATCCTCATAAGGGTTTGAGAGCATCATTTAATCACGGGTATTGTGACTCCTTTGAGGCCACATGCCTCCAAGGAGTATTTGACATCGTGTTTAAAGACTAAGCCTGAAGAAGTAGGTGGTATGTAGTCGTTAACTCACGTCCGACTCTACTGCGACCCTGTGGACTGTAGCCTGCCAGGCTCTTCTGGCCATGGGGTTTTCCAGTCAAAAATACTGGAGTGGGTTGCCATTTCCTCCTCTAGGGGATCTTCCCCACCCAAGGATGGAACCCTCGTCTCCCGCACTGGCAGGTGGAGTCTTTACCGCTGAGCTACCTAGGAACCCTGCAGAAGTAGGTACTGATGGGTGTTCTCCTTCACTCCTCAGCACTTAATGTACCGCCTGGTATAAAAGAAGCTATCAATTTTATGGACTGTTTAAACTCTACCTATATATTTACACATGTAAATAAACTATTGTCTTGTGAAGCCAACACATCACCTTCTGTAGTTAAATCGTTCCTTCATCTGATGTGCACAGAAAACGTTTCTGGGGGAGAGGTCATTAATTTTACATCAGCCTTTCAGATATCCTTTTACTTTCTCTTCAGGATAGATGCGTGGTGACAAGTCTTGATATAATTCCTTTCATTGTGTGGGTTCCTCCTACTGGCAAGACTCGTGTGTGTGTGTGTGTGTGTGTGTGTGTGTGTAGTAGCTTGCTATTTAAAAAGGAAACATACTCTGTGTGTGTGTGTGTGTGNTGTGTGTGTGTGTGTGTGTGTGTGTGTGTGTGTGTGTGTGTGTGTGTGTGTGTGTGTGTGTGTGTGTGTGTGTGTGTGTGTGTGTGTGTAGTAGCTTGCTATTTAAAAAGGAAACATACTCAGTGTGTGTGTGTGTGTAGTAGCTTGCTATTTAAAAAGGAAACATACTCAGTTTGTGTGTGTGTGTGTATTTATATAGTAGCTTGCTATTTAAAAAGGAAACATACTCAGTTTTTGGGTGTATAATGGTTCTTCAAACATGGACTGCAGGGTTTGCCATAGCGTGAATGAAAAGGAGCAAATATAATTGTTGACACTTGTCTTATTCTCTCCAGTTCCCTGTACCTGTGGTATTGGTTTATTCCGAAAAGGCTGAAAGAAATTAGTCTTCTGAAGAAGCTAGTATTTTATTTCCCCTTTGATCCGCTGAACTTAAAATCTTGTTTCATAAGTGAACTAATTTATGTTCATACATAAGACTATAAAGACAAGAATGGAAATACTGATAGTGATTAATTTCTGGCTGGAATAGTGACCATTTTCTGCCTCATACTCTGTAGTTTTCCAGTTTTCTGTAATGAACACGTGTTACTTTTTTTTGTTACTCTTATAATTAGGGAAAACCTGCTATTTTAAAGTGCATTTTAATGTCCTTAGTTTTCATTGGCTGGCTTATGAAGATCTAAATCATAATCAACATTAAAAAAATGGGTTGTGGACTTCCTTAGTGGTCCATTGGTTGAGACTCCACACTTCACTGAAGGGGCTATGGTGAGGAAGTTCCGCATTCCATGGGGTGTGACCCCCCCCCCAAAAAAAAAGAACATTAATTGACTCCAGTTCCTGAGGAGGGCGGCAGCTGTAGGAAGCAGCATGGGAGAATGGGGCAGGCAGGCGGATTTGAACTTTCTCACTGTAAGTTCCACTGTGACATTGAGGCAGTCTGGGCTTTGGTCATAGGTAAACACCTGGCCTCCACCTGGCATTTCCCTTCCTAATGAGCTGGTTGAGAATTATGAGTGATATCTTAAAGTCAGATACTGTGAACTTAAACACAGGACTCGGCCAGAATTCCTAGTTTTCCTGCTGACTTGCCATGCGGAGTAAGAACTGTAGCCCTGTGTGTATTTAAAAAGTGGGGAAAAAAAATCAAATGGGATTATAGCAGCTCAGATGTGATACTGATTTTGCACATGTAATTTGAACTGGAAGATACTTAGATAAATGACTTTTATTTTACAGTTGGGGTTTCGGTGTTAATGTGTATAGCTGGGAGTTGAGCCACTGTAAGTTTATTTACTCATTTGTTGATATTCTAGGAAGATCTATGTAATATATCCAGAGTTTAAGTGATTAGGTAAAGCCTGTTCAGCTTTTGCTGTTTATTGAACATTATAGTAACTTCAGTGTTTGTGTAGATAGATGATATATCATTCAGAATGTTCGATTTCTGGGGTAAACATTATTAACTGTCTGCCCTTACTTTATTCTTTTAAAAAATAAGATTAAAGTTCAAGGGCAATCAAGGTAATAAAGGTAGGTGCTCATATAAATTTATAGGCTTTTTGAGTTTAAAAATTTATACTAAAGATATATAGGTTTATTAAAAAAAAATCAACTTGTAGAAGTTGATTAAGCCCATTTTTCTGTTCCCAAATCCCACAATCTTGGCTTTTTTAAAAGAAAATTTAAATATTTCAAAAATTCAAAAGAATATGGAGAATAACAGATACCAAGTGCCTAATTTAAAAGATTTAGATTTAATAGGTGTTGATATCTTGTAAAATTTGCCTCAAAGAGGTATTTATATTTGTTTTTAAAAAGCAAAATATTACATAGTTGGAGTCCTTCCTGCATTCATCTTAAATCCTATTTCCATTATCCAGAGGGGGTTTTACCATTTTAGGCCATGCTGTGCTGTTTTAGTCTTCCTACAGATGTCTGTGTGTGTTTGACATGTAGTATTATTGTGTTTCAAATGCATATAGTACCTTAGTGTATATATTCTGCTGCTTGAAAAAGCTTGAAATTTATGTTAATATATGTATGTTTGCTTAATAGCTATGTAGTACTCAGTTGTATGAATAGAATGCAATTTTAGTCCCATATTGTTTGTTTTCGATTAATATATAGATCTTAAAATTTGCTTTTAATATGATCAAGCTGTACATGGCTGATCTACAATTTTTTCCTCAATGTTTTTATAAACATCTTACCCTATCGCAAAATATTTACCTGTTTTAAGGACTGTTGTTTTTTTGAACTTCTTATAGACACAGGACGGTTATTTACCTAGTCCTTTACTGATGGACATCTAGGGATTTCTTTTATTTTTGGGGGGGTACTTTTTCCCCGTATTACAAAAAGTGCTGTCTCTGATGGATAGTCTTGCACTTTATACTTTTGAACAGCTGTAGGGTAATTTGTATAGAAATAATTCTGCAGAGTAAATTTTGGGGGACTAGAACTGCATGCAATAAATATTGATGCTAAACCAGTATGTATATTTGTAACTTTCTTAGGCCTGGTCTGTTCACTTAGGTTCGTTCAAAATTGGGTGCTATGTAGGAGGTGCTGAGCTGGGTAGTTTTGCCGCATAAAACAGCTAACATGTTAAAGTTGCATAGTAGAAACTAGGAGGATTTCAAGCTTTACTTAGGTAAGGCACATAGAGCTATGTTTGGGAAATAGTTTTAGTTTTGCTAGCACAGAATAGAAGATTCAAAACTAAGTTTGTAAAGTGCTAAAAAATTGAAATAAAATGTTAAAGTACTTGAAATTTCTTTTACTCTCTGTACTGAGCCCTTGCAGGGAAGAGATGTCCTGTGGCAGTGTGTGTAATTGGGAACAGGCAAAGATTGGAAAGCAGTGAAAAATCTGTCCTGTACTCAGAATTAGGTAGTAAGGACCTGAATTAAGGTGGTGGCAGGGTGGTGATTTAGCTTGCTAACTTAAGCATTCTTAGTTGACAGCCTGAAGGAAATGCACATATACTTGTGAACTGGTTGAATGGGAAGTTTAGTGGCAGGGACTCAGCATTGTTGGGTTTTGGGCCTCAGAGAATAGTGATGGTACAAAAATGTAGAACTGGGAGAGGGAGTTTGGAAAAGGACTGAAATGAAACCCTTCACATATTTAACATTGAGACCAGGGAATATACAAGTAAAAATGTCTCGCAGGATCTCGGAGATAAACGATTTGAGGCAGGAAGAAAGGTAGGTCTTATCTGGATGAGATCTTGAACCTAGAAGAGCCAAAGATTGAGATCACATTTAGGGGAGTGGGAGAAGATCAAATTTTTTAAAAGCTGTTAAAATTAGGTTAATGAGGCATAGTGGAGGTCAAGGAGAAGAAATTTTCAAATGAGTGATAATTAAATTTGAGTGAGATGGGAAATAAGTTAGTGATCCGTACCACTCATCCATCATTTTTTGATGTATTTTTAAAAATTTCTCCTCTCCACCCCAAGTCCTATTAAAAATTTATTTATTTGGCTGTGTTGGGTCTCAGATGCAGCATGTGGGATCTAGTTCCCTCACCAGGCATTGAACCCTGGTGCCCTGCATTGGTAGCGTAGAGTCTCAGCCACTGAACCACCAGGTAAGTCCCTGTTTTCTTAGGATATGCATTCAGGATATTGAAAGAGACGAGGAGTAGGACACGAGACAGCATGTGTGAAACGTGTTGTTCAGTAGAACTTTCTCCAGTTCCTTCTGACGCTTGATAGCTGCTGTTCAGTGCATATTGAGCCTTGAAATTTGGCTAGTTGGAGCAGGGAGCTAAACTGAACAGTTTCATGAGGTTTAAGTGGCCGCGGGGTTGGTGACTGCATGTTGGACAGCACTGCTTACGGACTCTGAAAATGGGACAGTGACGCGGATGAGCAGGAGGAGGGGATCTCAGGATAAACCAGAAGCACGCACTTATCCGAAACTTTTGCTGCAGTGCCATCAAACTTGCATTGGAATTAAGTATTTTGGCGCAAACGAAAGTTTTGCATTTTTGTATTTATTGTTGGCTATAGTTGACAACTCTTTTTTATATAAAAGAGCTAAACTATTTTTAAGAGTCTTAGAGTCTGCACTTTCTTCATGATGTCCCTTCCCTTTTTTTCTTTTGTCTTGCTTTTTAAAGGTTATAGTTCAATTTTATGGATGAAAGGATATTTATTGAGATGTTTTGGATTTCTTTTCTCCTATTAAAGTAACTGAAAGTTTCTTAGAACTCTCATTAGGGAGAGAGAGTACTAGTTATCCTTTAAATAAACCAATACCTTAGATATTTTATGGCTTGAGAATTGGTTTGCTTTCAGAATGATTGATGGTTTAAATTGAATGTTTGACGGCAGTGAGAGAACCTTTTTTACTGCATGCTGTTCTGTGCTCAGTTGAACCTGACTCTTTGCAACCGTGTGGACTGGAGCCTGCCAGGCTCCCCTGTCCACAGGATTTTCCACCAAGAATGTTGGAGTGGGCTGCCATTTCCCCCTCCAGGGGATCTTCCTCACTCAAGGATGGAACCCGTGTCTCTTGCGTCTCCTGCATTGGTAGGCAGATTCTTTACTGTTGTACCACCTGGGAAGCCTAAATGCACTTTGTCTGCAAGAAGAAGAATTAAGTGGAAGAACCCATTCACAAGGCAGTGCTAACTGTGTGATTCCATTTCGGTAAAGTTACCAAAAAACTTCTCATAGATGGCAACAGAAGTCAGAATAATGGTTATCTTTGGTAGTGAACACAGGGAGACTGGGGGTTGCTAGTTATGTTCTGTATCTTGATCTGGGTGGTAATTTCATAGTTTATGAGAGTCATTGAGTTGTGTACTTAGGATGTATATACTTTTTTTGTATGTATGTAACACTTCAGTTTTAAAACTTTTACTGCCTCACATAATTTCAGTGAATATAATTTTCTTCAGCTTTTAAAATTTTCTTCTACCTCTATTCATACATGAGTACATTAATGAAGAAACCTATTTTATCTTTTCAAATTACAATGTTAAACGTGGAAGGGTGCATAAAACAAACGTATGGCTTAAACGAGTATATTGGAGGGCTTCCCTGGTGTTCCAGTGGTTAAGACTCCAGGCTTCCACTGCAGGGGGCAGAGGTTCAATCCCTGGTCTAGGAACTGAGATCCTGCGTGCCTTCCTGCATGCTGTGTTGCGGGGCCAAAAAGTAGATTGGAGGGTTTTGTTTTGAGTGTGTCGTACCTATGTCTGTAAGAAGGGAAGGAGTTGATAGAAGGCTAGAATGTTTGAAGAGAACAAAGTTTTGAGGACTCTGAGAATACCAGATCTGTACCTCGGCTTTGTCTTCACTTTGCTATCTCTTTGGGAAAGTTGCTTGACTTAATTTGGGTCTCAGATTTTTCTATACAGTAGGGATCATACCTAACCTTTGCAAGGTGACTGGTGCAATTGAGGTAGAATTATAAGAACATAGAATAATATTAGGCGTTTAGACCATTGAATTTTGGCCTCTGACGTCACAGAATTGTGATATGAAAAGAAAATGATTTGTACAAGGACACACAGTGATTAAGATCATTCATTTAGATTGGCTTAAAAATTTCTGAGACTTCTAAGTATGCCAGACACTATTCTAAGCAGTTTGTATGTATTAAGTCATTTAGTTGTCTGGGATTATTCCCAGCAAGTGTGTGTGCTAAGTCTTTTCAGTTGTGTCAGACTCTTCGCGACTCCATACACTCTAGCCTGCCATGCGGCTCTGTCCATGGAATTTTCCAGGCAAGCATACTGGAGTGGGTTGCCATGCCCTCCTCCAGGGGATCTTTCTGACCCAGAGGTTGAACCAGAGTCTCTTTCCTGCATTACCTGGGGGGTTCTTCACCACTGGTGCCACCCGGGAAACCCCAATTATTATATTATAATTATTCCAGTTTCACTGACGAGGAAATCAAAGCAAAATGGGGTTAAGTAACTTGAGAGGTAGTTGAGTTCTTTGTTGTATTGCCCAGTTAAGTGAAAGCTCTTTAAAGATTTTAGGCAAATGTTAAGATCTTTTAATAATCTTTTGTAGGTTTTGTGAAGTAAAATTTTGGGTTTTTGAACCAAAATTAGAAAAGGAATCTTATTTATTGTGACTGTCGTGATTATGGGAAAGATTGATGTTAATATTTACTGTTTGAATTTTATTCCCTCCTTGACAAAGCTCATTTTCTTCTTAAAATGCCTAGGATGTAAATACTAGATAGTTTTCTTTTAAAAATGGATTTGTTTTTTAATCCTAAGTCAGTTTCTTTCTGCCTGCAGATGCTGTTTAGATTTGTAGGCAAAATGGTACTGGAAGGGAGCTGTCAGGCTCGGAGGCCGCTCTAACAAAGTTTAGTGTTCTGCTTCGGTGGTTTCAGTATCGGGTCCCTGGTTTTCAGAACGATAATACAAATTCTGTCACATCTGTGGTTTGAAAAAAAAAATTTAAAGTATAATCTGTAAACAGTAAAAATCACCCTTTTTGAGCACTGTTCTGCAAGTTTTGGAAACACATGTGATCAGTACTAATCAAGATATAGAAGAGTTCCATCGTCTCAAAATTTTCCTCCTGGTCCTTCAGTCAGGAGGACTCCCATTTCTTGTCTTGGCAGCTCCTGATGTGTTTTGTCACTATAGTTTTGTCTTTCCCAGAGTTTTATATAAATGGGATCATGCAGTATGTAACTTTTTGAGGTTGGCTGCTTTTATTTAACATAATGCACTTGAAGACATTCATAGTTTGTGTACCAGGGATTACTTTTTATTGTTGAAGCGTCCCATTGTATGGATGTATCCCAGTTTTAATGTTCATGTTCCAAGATCATTCAGGTTGTTTTCAGTTTTTGATAACTATACACAGAGCTGGTATAAACATATTCACGCACATGTATGTGTGTGCCCGTATTAATGTGTTTTCTCATGGTAAAAAAAGAAAACCTGGTGCCTAGAGGTTTTTTAACTTTACTATGGAACCTTAAAAAGCTTGTAATATTCACAGAATTTTGTTATTTTCTTATTAAATCCCTCCCAAAATTTCACTCTTAGAATGAGAATAATTTGTTATATAAATAACCTTACAGTGTAAACTGTAAATAGTATTTTTTAAATTAAGGAAATAGGCACATGTGCTTAATCAGTGGGTATATTTAGTTATCAAACTCCTTAGTGCATAATTTCTTTCTTTTTAAAGTTTATTTTTAATTGGAGGATAATTGCTTTACGATGTTGTTACTTTCTGCCGTACAGCAGTGTGAATCAGCCATAGGTATACCCATGTCCTCTCCCTCTTAAACATCCCTCCCACCTCCAACCCACTGCATAATTTCATATTTTGTTTTTAGTAGCTCTTGAATTGTGAGCCTTTGACTTTCTTTTGTTCCTCTAGCTAGCAGAATGGTTATATAATTGGTTGTGAAAAGTCTTAAGGAGAACAGGCTTAGCACTGTAGACTCCCCCAAGATGATTGGAAATACTAACATTGGTGGCCTATTTCATGTGAACATGTCTTGAAACTTACAGTTTATGGTTGATTAGCTACTTGAATTAAATTATCCTCTTTGTGTAGTGACTGACCTTTCTTTTTCTAGTGGTGTGAAGCCAAGAAAAAGAGGTAAGGCCTTTTTACCTTGGAAAAGAAATTGCAGGCAATTTTTGCAAATTAATATTGAGGTTCCAATTCTGACCCTTCGGAGGACTACAGAGACCACAGGTGGTATGATTGAGCATGGTATGTGTGTATTTCTTTGATTAGTCTCAGAGTCTCAGTTTGAGCCTTTCAGAGACTGACTGAGGTATTTGGTATACAGAGCTTCTTTCAGCAATGTACATTTCTTCTGAGTTAGAAACTGAATGTTGTGTTTAGAACCAAGATGTAGTGCACTTCAAATGTGAACCTTTGGTTAAGGGGATATCTCACTTGTGGGCTGTCATTTTCTAACTATTTCCTGTGGAAATATCTACCTGGAGATGCCCAGTTTTGACAGTAATGGAGGTTAAAAGTAACCATGCCTCTTCTGTATGTGGTTGTTTGATAGGGGTAAGGCTTAGGCTCTTTACTTTTCCTGAGACTGCAATATTGGTGATTCATGTTGAGAATTCCAGAATAGGGGTGCCAGAATTAGCAACATGGGACTATGGAGGTAGCAACTGTTACAGAATCAATATTACAAATAAAGTTTTATTTAGTTGTATTAGTTGCACACTGAATTTTCACTGCTACCTTGTGAAGTAGTCAGAGCAGGCGATACTATTAACTCTCATTTAACAGGTGAATAAATTGTGTGTAAAAGCTGTCATTACTTGTCTGAGATTGCACTGCTAGTGAGTAGCTGAACTAGAACTTCAACCCAGATCCTCTGATACCAAGTTGGATGCTCTTTTCACTATTCTGGTTTAGTGTGATGAGTAAGAGCTCAGGCTTAGGTTTGAATCATGGTTCTACCACTAGTACTCTGTGATCTTAGACAAATTCCTTAACTTCTTGCTTCAGATTTCTCAATTTTAAAACAGGGATAACAGTATTCTTGGGGCTTCTGTTAGATTCAGCAAGGGCTTTTAACAGCTAGCACTCCATATAGGCCTGTTGTGATTGTTGCTACTGTTACTACAGTAATAACATTGCTTCTTTCCCTGGAAGCGTTATAACCGTCCAGTACTTTATTTGGAGCTAGGAGCTTTTGAATTCCTGCTCCGTGGAAGTACTTCATTTGCACTGCACATAGCCTTCCCCCATTCCCAACAGTGTTTTACCTTCTCAAAACTGGAATTCCAAAAATTTATTAGTGAGTTCCTCTAAAAAGGTACAAAAAGATTTTTCCCCTTAGAGATATTTCTTGAGCCTTCAGAGAATTCCTGGGTATCTCAAACTTTCTTTAACTTGATAATTCTTCAGCTAGCTTACCTGATACAGAGAAAAATAATTTTTCCTTCCTCAAGAGCATAAAAAACTTTAAAATATACCCATTTGCATAACACCTACTTAAACCAAGTTACTGGGAGATTTTACAGGACATTTTTGGACACTTGCACTTAAGAGAATCTTTTAACATGATACTGTATAAACCTGCTTGGGTTATTCCTTCTTGTACTGAGATATGTGAGTGGCTTGCTTGGATATGTATCTGTGTCCTTTCTTTGATAAATACTTGAGGGAGCCTTTTGAAATACAGTGTTTTGGCCACCGTTGCAACTCTACAGAAATATGGTTTCATGATAAAGTTAACAAAAAGCACATTGGCAGCAGTCCAGAAGCTGACTCACCAAGGAGTAATGATAGACCCTTTGAAGGGAATGACCTATCCCAGGGTCCTATTTCAAAGCTTCATACTAGGATACCATCAGTGAAAGTCAGCCAAGAAATCAAGATGAGATCTTACTTGTATCTACTGGGAATAATGATAGGAAAGATTTCCACAGTAGGATGCAAGTAAGATTTTCCCCTAATGTTGTAAAACTTGAGGATGGACAGCAACGTGAGGGGTACAGTATGGTGGTGGCCTCTGAGGGGCTAGGGGGCTGTTTCCTTTTCTGGGACTGGGTGAGAATAGTCTTGTCATGACTAAGGGTTAACTCAAGAAGCCCGGTTGTGGATCAGCTTTCTAGAGCTCAGGGAATAGACTTAGCTCAGTAGTAAGCACAAGTATCATGTTCATGTTAGACACTGTAGCTACTGTTTCCTCCTTGAACAGACTCGAAGAAACTGAAGCAAGACCAGAGTCGATTCAGTAGAGGAACAGACCCTTGGCCTCCTAGCTGCATATTTCAGGAGTAAAAATGCTCTGAAAGTGGACTTGCTTCAGAGTCATGAAGTATCTAAATTATTAGCTATTTCTATGACTTGGGCAAGTTAACTTATGTTTTTGTGCCTTAGTTTCCCCCTTTGTAAAAAGGGATAATACATTGGAGGGTTGTGTTAAGATTAAATGACTAATAAATAGTGAAGCATACAGAAGTGTTCTCTTATGTGTTGGCTATTAAAATTGTTATGAACAAGGACCTTCTCCCTTACACTATTTGCAGCTCTATTTTTTTGTTATTTTTTTATAAGCAGTATGACTAACAGAACTTTGTATTAAGGAATTTCTTTATCATAAATAAATCTGCTACTTATTGAAAATAGAGTATC
>SJYX01019658.1:115698-141053 GCA_006410675.1 Oreotragus oreotragus | reverse complement strand
GGTGATAGACTCGGGGCTGAGTTAGGTTTGTTGCTTTGAGCTCAGGTAGACAATTTAGGGTGATTTTAATGACTCTGAAATGTTTTATCTTTTACAACCCCTGGAACTGCCGCTCCACAACCTTAACAAATTGCCGGCTTTCCATCCCTCTCTCCCTGTCATCTTCAGTTAATGCAAGGTCCATTAGGACCTGAGAAACTTATTATTGCAATAAAAAAATATATCCTACCCATATCACAGACCATATATCTGAATCTCGCCTAACACCCGCCCAGGGATTAATACATATTTTAAGCAAGTGTTTTACAGTGGCGATGCTGCAGACTCCTGCACAGCCATTCCCACTGATGCTGAGACAATAGGAGCAAAAGGTCATCTCTGGGGTCAGGGTGCTGCCTCTCCTGGGTTTTTGGAGACCACAGCGCATCCCCCCACTCCTCTGGGAGACAGGGACCATCATGACCTCAGTCAACAGAGCCCATTCGCAGTTGTACATTACCCCGAGGGTTGGTGTCTGTGCCTGGGGTGTGTGTCTGAACTTACATCACCATCTTGTCAATGGAATCACACCCTGGGAGCTAGCGCTTAGCAGGCACTGAAGATGCAGTTTCTACCTTCATCCTGCGGACACCCCGGGTGCACTGCGAACTGTAGCTGGTGTTTTCTGTACCTACAAAGAGTCCTTCATGACTACAAAGAGTTCTTGCTTGGAGGAAATATCAGGCTAGAGAAGAGGTCCACACTCAATCCCACATCTGTATACCTGTGATGGAAAAAGCCCACAGGTGGGACCTGGGCTTTAGTACCACAGCCCCTACTAACTCCTCCCTCTCCATCCTGATCTCCTCCCTGCCCTACCACTGCTCATTTCTACTACAGAGCTCCACCTGCCTGCCATTTTTCTAAGGACATCGCCCCCCCATTCCCCTGCCACCCAGAAGATACAGATTAGGTCTTCCATCCTTCAAGGTCATAGTTCCCTGTATCTTCATTGTTGTAGTTGTTTGGTAGCTAAATTGTATCTGACTCTTTGTGACCCCGTGGACTGTAGCCCACCAGGCTCCTCTGTCCATAGGATATCCAGGCAAGGATACTGGAGTGGGTTGCCTTTTCCTTCTCCAGGGGAGAAGTGGTACAAAGGAAGAGAAAGCAGGGGAGAGGTTTGGGGTCTTGTAGATGGTAGGATAATTTCACATCAAGGAGTCAAGGGAGGTTCTGTTGAAAAGGCGACACATGAATTAAGCTCTGAAGACAGTGAAGGGGCAAGCCATGCAGGTACCCAGAGGACAAGAACCCCAAGCAAGAGAACCTTCGCAAGGGAAGGGTCTGGACCAGGTGGAGAAAGTCCAGAAAATGAGTGGGAAGGAAAGCAGGAAGAGGTGAGGCTGGAGGAGAGCAGAAGCCAGACCCTGCTAGCTTTGTCTTCATCTCTGTCACTTTAGACTGATTTTCTGTTTACAACTTCGGCCCATCGTTCCATACTTCGCAAGGGAAGGGTCTGGACCAGGTGGAGAAAGTCCAGAAAATGAGTGGGAAGGAAAGCAGGAAGAGGTGAGGCTGGAGGAGAGCAGAAGCCAGACCCTGCTAGCTTTGTCTTCATCTCTGTCACTTTAGACTGATTTTCTGTTTACAACTTCGGCCCATCGTTCCATTAGACTGAAAGAAAGGAGCATTCATCTTTGCAGCTCCGGGGCTCAACTCTGAGCCTTGACACAGATGGTGAAAGAACACTTTTTGAACAAGTGGTAGAAACCCTCAAAGAGCTCCAATCCTAGACTTATTTTCCTTGCTTAATTTTGTTACTGAAGTTCTCTCAGCTTTACAACCTGTCCTTCCACCAAAGAGTTTCTTGCCTGGCCTCAAGTCTGCAGGCTGTCTCTTTCTTGTTTCATGTGTTCTGTGCCATTGGCAATGATCTTCCACCTCTACTTCCTGTCTATTGCAGCTGTCCCAAGGTGTGGAGGAGACTGTGGTAGTCTTTGGTGAATATAATCATAACTGTATTTGATCAGATAATGATTTGATCAGATGCAGATCCACCCCCCCCCCCCGGGAGATGGCCCAGTCTTCAAAGCCAGATGTGCAAGCATACAGATCAGTCATGTGTCTGAGTAATGGGGCATCTGGGGAAAGAGTGCAAGGGCATCTCCAATTGGAAGACACTGCTCTGCGCTCTGACCCAATCTCCAGTAGAAATTCAAGTCCAACAGCAACTGTAATAGTGTCATCCTGTACTGATGGGTTTGTTGACCGTGTGCTGGGCCCCGTGTGGGTGATTGGACCCAAATCAGAGCGGCGCCCTCATTTGAAAAAGTAAGGGCACTATGGCTTCTTTCAAAGACTGGCTTGCTTCTTTGCTTTGAATGTCCAAATGATGAACCTTTCATTGTGCCTTTCTTCCATGGAATGGAATAACTCAGAAGCAGAAAATTGGGCATCAGCCAAACCACTCTGACTTCTCTTTACAGCCCCTCAAAAGACAAGACAACTCATGACAAGACAGGCATCCTAGAAAGAAGCCAGATGCAGCCTCATACGTGGGGCCATATAGGAGAGCTCTAGGGTCAAAAAGGGCTTCCTTGGTGGCTCAGATGGTAAAGAATCTGCCTGCAATATGGAAGACCTGAATTCGATCCCTAGGAAGATCTCCTAGAGAAGAGAATGGCAACCCACTTCAGTATTCTTACTTGGAGACTCCCATGGACAGAGGGGCTATAGTCCATGGGGTCACAAAGAGTCGGACATGACTGAGCGAATAACACTTTCAGGGTCTAAAAGGACTGTAAACTTTCAGGAGGATCTACCTTATTTTATGTGTGCAGTTCACATTGCCTGCTTTTAAAATTATTCCTGATTATCAGTGAATATAATGTTCTAATACATGCTAAAAAACAGTGAAAGGAAATGAGATTTGAAGCAAAAACACTGTTTCATTCACTTATCTGCTGGAAGGAAAACAAGTTGTTGGGCCGAGGCAGCAAGGAAATCATTTGTAAGGTCCTCGCCATCTGGGAGGCCTGTCTCTCTGAGAGTCTCTTGCTGTTCACGCGCCCCTTTTCTGAGCCTCAGTTTCCCTCTGTTGATAAGAGACTAAGAATGCCAGTTCTTTCCCAGCCTCCCTACTTTTGAAGGCTTCCCTTTAACAAAATCCACATCACCAACAAAAAGGCTTCTGCAGCCTCGCCAGGCAGGATAACTTCAATTTCAGAGAAGAGAAGCTGCATCTTTGAACCGTTTGCCTCTTGAGTGGTCAGCGGGCAGAAGGTGGCCCGTCAAAAATCTTCAAAGGAATCAGAGAGTTAGGGGAGAAAGAGGACCAGTGTCTGTAATGAGAGGGCCCAGAGAGGAGGCAGGATGGGGCCAGCAGTATGATCGCAGCCTGGGGCTCTGCACACCCCGCAGCCTTGAAGCCCGCCTGGCATTTGCTTCTACAAAGCTCCTGGTTTAGCAGATGAAATGGAAATCTGAACTGACAGCTTTGTATACAAACCCCAAACAGGATCGCCCTGCCTTGTCAGCTGTTTCATCTCCACCAGACTTCCCCACTCTGCTGCACCAGGATTTTTGTACTGCTGGGTGTGGACAGGAGAACCCTGGAGCCCTTTGGGGAGTCACATCCCTTTGAAACTGTTCCCCAGTCACCCAGCATGGAGATAGGGCAGATAGGGCTCTGTATTGTCAGGCCGTGGAGGTGGGCATAGCTCCGTTTCAAGCACTGCTCCAGTGTTTTGTTAAAGGTTCACAGCCGGACAGGTTAGACAGTGGTGGTTTCAGCAACGGAATCTCACACCCATCCAGTACGCAGGCTGAGACTGGTAATGTATTTGCTGGTCACAAGTGGGACAGGTCCAGCAGGGCCTAAAAAGAAGACATTCCCTCCTCACTCTCTGACCCCTGGGCAGGGAACTGGGTCTTCCCTGGTGGCTCAGACGGCAAAGAATCTGCCTGCAATGCAGGAGACCCGGGTTTGATCCGTGGGTCAGGAAGATTGCCCTGGAGAAGGAAATGTCAACCCACTCCAGTATTCTTGCCTAGAAAATTCCTTGGACAAAGGAACCTGGCAGGCTACAGTCCATGGGGTCACAAAGAGTCGGACATGACTGGGCAGCTCATACTTTCTTCCTTCCTATGGGCTCCTCGGCTTGCAATCCCAAGAAGAATGGACATGATGTAAGTACCTACCTAGTGAATTGATGAATTGAAATTCTATAAGGTTCTTTACCCCCACAATGCCATTTTGCAAATGAGAAAGCAAGGTGGGTAAAAGTTAAGAGGATTTCCACTCATCTCAGAGGAAGCCTGTGTATCTGGTTCATACCAGCAGCTAGCAGACCTCTCCGTGAGCCTCTCCTTCATTATAAAATATTAACCATCCCTGCCCCACACCCAACCTGGGCATGGCAAGTCCTGCCCTCAAGGATGGAACCCTCTGTATGTGGCAACCTGGATGGGAGGGGAGTTTGGGGGAGAATGGATACATGTATATGTATGACTGAGTCCCTTTGCTGTCCAGCTGAACTATCACAACATTGTCGGCCAGATATACTCCAAAATAAAGTTCACTTTTTAAAAAAAGAGATAGATGCCTCTGAACCATGCTTAGTTCACCCTCTACAGATTGAACAGTATGGTCCTAGAGCCATCCATGCAGGAATAAGACAGAGTGGACAGTTGGCATGACACTGTCCTTTGTGCCAAACCAGGGAATGACCCAGACTCCCCTCTGAAGCATTGCCACAAATATGTATCTGAAGATGAGTTTTCATGTTACCTCCTGTTTCTGCATCATCACCATTATCATCTTGAGTTAATTATTTTTTAGCTACTTGATGATTCTTGGCACCATCTTAGATACCTTCAAAGAAAATTTCCACAGTTTTTATTCTCTGGGGTCTTAATGTCTCAGAGGGATGGCTTCCATGCTGACAAACATAAACAGAACATTACAAACATTGAGTGAATGTGGAATAAAAACAGAGAGAGCAAGATTAAATACGGAATTATGCAAACTTCCCCCCACATTGACCACCTTCCCCCTCAGAGCTATGGGTGTGCTCAGCAGTAGCAGGGGTCAGGTTTTCTTGGCCCAAGTAGGAACAGTCTTATAAAATAGATTACCTCTTTCCCTGCTGTCAAAAACATATACTTGGAATCATCAGTGGAAAGCCATCAAGCAGCTATGCTAAGTGTGGCTAAGAAGTTTTAAGGAAATGTTATTAGGAGTGACCTCTTATTCATAAAAGATTTTGTGACCAAAAGCCTGTTCTTTAGATGTTGCTTCAGATGGAGTCTCTTGTATCAACTGTAATATCCCTAGAGTAATCAGTCTGATTGGCATCAGAAATGCAGTAAATATCAGGGCACAATTTAACCAGCAACAGCAAAAGAGCAAGTAATCATAAGTGTGGGGGCCTTTGACCATAAAAATGCAGATGTTTACCTTGAATGTTGATCTAAACCACCTAGATTTTGCACCAAATGAAGCTTGAAATGTATCAACTGAAGTAGAGCATCCAACTGATAAAAAATAGTTCTAAAAGCTTTGACTTTCTGTGAAAAAGAGATTTCCAAGGGGATGGTCCTCTTAGAGCCAGGCAATTTGTTCTAGGCCGCTTTCATAAAATCATAGCATTTTCAAGTTGCAAAGGACCTTCAGGGTCTCATAATCCAGCCACCTTTTCAATGCAGGAAATCTCTGCTAAAGAATTACCTCCAGGCCAGGCTTGAAATACGCTGCCTACCTGAGGTCTATTGGAGGGTCACCTTGGGGAGTGTTGATTCTGTTCCAGGGTGATCCAAGGGACTGTGTTCATTGTTGGGCATGTGAAACTGATGTGAGCCTCCCGAGCAAGGTCCCCAAATAAGCCAGGCTCCCTAGAGAAAGTGGCAGGAGGACTTGTGATATTTGGAAATTGCTTTGATTTAAGACCATCTTCTTATTTCTCCATCTGACAGCATCCATTGTTATACTGACCTATTAAGGTGATTACAGAAAGTGTTGGTGGCCCAATATATCTCATTTTCATCACTGCCAGCCTCCTGCAATCACAGCTGCTGAACATGCCATAAATCCAATAGACTGAATGGCTCTGGGACCTCAGCAAAGAGGCTGCAGCTTTTTTTTTGTTTCCACTTAGGCCAGGGTTATGAGTAGTAATAAACTCAGCAGTCAGGCCAGAAATGTGATGATGGGGGAAATGAAAAAGGGTTCAAGACAGGATAGGGGGAACACATGCGTACCCAGGACTGATTCATGTCATTGTATAGCAAAAACCACCACAATATTGTAAAGTAGTTATCCTCTGATTAAAATAAATAAATTAATTTTTTTTTAAAGAAAAGAAACAAAAAGAG
This sequence comes from Oreotragus oreotragus, assembly GCA_006410675.1. Taxonomy (NCBI): domain Eukaryota; kingdom Metazoa; phylum Chordata; class Mammalia; order Artiodactyla; family Bovidae; genus Oreotragus; species Oreotragus oreotragus. Next base: position 134,699 of record SJYX01019658.1, on the reverse strand, counting down.
AAAGGGTTCAAGAAAGAAAAGCAAAGCCAGAAAAATGCTCAGCTCCCCTTGAGTTGCTGAGTTTTCAAATTCATTAGCAATCCCAATTATTCAGTTCCTCAATTTTAATCTCTAATTAAACACTGCCACAGACACTGTATCTTCAGAAGGTGGGATTTAAGTGGCCTCTTCTTCATAATTGTGCAACTATGATCCCTGCATGTTTAACCCAGAAAAAAAAAAAGAAAGGAAAAAGGTGTATTAAATAAAAAGTAAAAAGAGAAAAACCGTGAATGCCTAAAGCTCATGCCAAATGGTAATTGCAGAGAGACATTATTTTTCTCTAAATATAGCAAAGATGACTACAAGGCTTCCAGCATTCTCCTATAATAATTTCTTAAATCAAAAGCATATTTGCTGATATGAGGATGCTCACCATAGCTGTTCTTTCTGGACTAATTAGACAAGCTAGAAAACAACAGGCGGAGGTACAATATGTCGCTGGCTGAGTGATGAGGGTATTTTTTGCTTATTTCACAAGGTCGGAAGATCCTGAGCTTCCTGTTTTNCCAGGGCCCCCACACGGAGGCTGCAGCTGTGTGAGCAGATACATCTTCCAAAGATACGGGAAGCGAGAGTGAGCCCACAGGCAAACTCTGGCCTTAAGGTGGCCATGCCTAGTCCACGTGGGCTCATCTGTCCGTGGCAGCCGATGTCCGAGCTGGTGAGAGATGCTGACAAGGGAGACGGGTGGGGGAACCTCTGCACCTTCTTCCGGATGCTGTTGTAAACTTAAAACTGCTCTCCACAAGTAAAGTCTTAAAAAATATATGCTATTGGCAGTCACCAGGCCACCAAGAGAGTCCATGATACCAAAAGGATAAGGCCACTGTGGCCAAGACGCTGTGCACTCTCCCCACCAGGGTTTACGTCAGCAAAAACAGACACGGCACGTCTACCGCCAAACAGGAAAAGGAACGGGCCTGGAGCAGACGCAGCGTTTATCTGTTCTCTGGAAGTCCTGTGTCCTCAACCTCATTAATCTGGTAAGACTTCAACATGAAGAAACAAACCAAAAGATGATATTTGTGGTTGTTTAGTTGCTACGTTGGGCCCAGCTCTTGGTGGCCCCGTGGACTGTAGCCCCGGGCTCCTCTGACCACGGGGTCCTCCAGGCAAGAATACTGGAGTGGGTTGCCATTTCCTTCTCCAGGGGATCTTCCCAACCCAGGGATGGAACCCTCGTCTCCTGGGATGGCAGATGGGTTCTCTTCCACTGAGCCAGCAGGGAAGCCAAAGACGACGCAGGAGGGCACTTAGAAGAGCGGCACGCCTGGCCGCACCATCAGGAGAGCAGAGCAGGAGGGCCGAGAGGAGAAGGGACGCCCGCCCCAGACCGGCCAAGCCACACATCTACACGAGCAGCCACCTTTATCAGTAACACTGGCTCATGTCGATTAGCATCATAACACTGATCAACACTGTTAATGTTAGTCATCAAGAATATCAGCACTGACTCACGTAGCCGTGACTGTCAGACTCCCGGTGCCAAACCTGGGGGCACCATGCAAAGAGGTGAGGATTTATGTGGCAAAGTTTAGGAGGGTCTTCATGAAGCTTTCAAAGGCATGTTGCCCCTGGAGAGTAACTGTTCCTCCCACAGAGCTCGAGTCTCAGTGCTGCTTAATAACACTATAAATATCTTTACAAAGACGGAGTCAAAGAAAAACGTGAAATCGGTACTTGCCAGGAAAAATGATCAAGTCCTCTATGCTCGTAAGAGTCACGAAAGGTCGATGTGCCAACGTGAAGTTCATCTGCTGAAGGAAACCCTTCAGTCGTTGACCCAATCCTGCTGTCAACAACATCATCATCGAGCAGTATCTAGTGGGAAGCAGCACAGAGCTGTTAGAAACACGAGCACAGCACACGTAAGAAAAGCTCTACGTAAAAAAAAAAGTTTAAAATTAAAAAAGCAAAACAGTATCAAATTGCAGAGAATCCCACTGGCTGTGGGGATGAAGCTGTGCACTGCTCCAGAGGACCAGTGACCTCTCAGGAACCGGTGAGCTGAAACCTAGGACCCCACCCACCAGAAGCTGTGCATGTCACCACTCCGCCGCTGAGCACAGGCCAGTGCAATTGCAACCAGATCACCACAGCAGCCATTCAGCCACTGACATCCAGTTTTGTCTTCAGCATCCTGAACCCAAACTCTCTTATTTATCTCAAAACACATCTTCCCTTGATGTGAAATTAAAAATAAAACAAACAAGAAATAAAAAGAAAGCGCACGCACGCCTTCCCGAGCACCTACTTGGGCGGAACCTCCTGAGGGGCCGCGAAGCCGTGCCACAGGACGTTGCGGAGGTTGAGCCCATGCGGGGAGCCCACGAAGACCTTGAGCACGTCCATCTGGGGAGTGGGGGGCACGGGGTTACTGAGGAGCCAACCCAGCTGGGACCACGGGAGCTTTCCTCCCCGGAACCGAGGGGGCCACGAGTGCGGAGCACGGGGGCCACAGGAACGAGCCCGTGCGTGCCAGGCACTCGTGTCAGACGCCTTCTGCACGTTTTCCTTACTCCTCACCCTGGGGACGGCCTCTGAGGGAGATGCTGTACTCGCACCACGCATGTGAGAAGCACACAAGCAGGGAGGGGTGAGACCAAGGGTGCAGAGGCCCCAAGGCCACAAGTGGACGGGACCCCCAGGACACACTGCTTCTTTGCCATACGCCGAGAGGCCCCGTCTGTCAATAAAGCAACTCCACGGCAAAGCACAGGCTAGACTGCACGGCAGGCAGCTGAGCAACGAGGCTCGGCCTCCGGTCTGACTCGAAGCTCTCCGTCCACCTGCTCCATCCTCCTACCCATCAGCACAAAGTGAAGACCCCCCAGTACAAGGACCCTGCCTGTCCAGCTGCAACACTGACACCTTCCCTGGGCATTATCTGGGTGCGCAACACCACGCATTACAGGAGGTTCAGAACACACGGAAGCTGCTCAGAGACCAAGAGGACTCAAGCCCATGTGGTTGGAAAGAGGAGCTGAGCCCCCCAGAGACTCGGGAAAGGGCTGAAGCTGGTTCCTTCACCTGCAGACTCGGGGGGAAGGGGAGACGGGTGCTCTGGAACTCACACAAGGGGTTTCAACTCAGCGCCAGAACGTCTGACAGCCAGTCCTTCCGTGCTACTCCAAGCAGCGCTGGCTCTCACCCCAACTTAAAACACTTTAACATGAACTTAATTAAATATCCAGAACTATAACAACATTGGCTCAGCGGGTAAAGCATCTGCCCACAACGTGGGAGACCCGGGTTCAGTTCCTGGGCTGGGAAGATCCCCTGGAGAAGGAAACGGCAACCCACTCCAGTACCCTTGCTGGGAAAACCCCATGGAGACAGAAGTCTAGTAGGCTACAGTCCATGGGGTCGCAAAGAGTCGGATACGATTGAGCGACTGCACTTTCACTTATAACAACATTAATATATTACTCGCTTCAAATTCACTATTATTTTAAATTGATTGTTCATACCATCTGGGAAATTACAAGGATATACGCCAAGGATCTAGGAAAATTACCTGGGAGCTGAGAGGCCTGTGGGTGGACAGCAGGCTCACTACACAGCACAGGCAGAGACAGAGGACAGAGCAAGACACGGGGCTCAAGAGTCCCGGGTGACGGGGACCAGCCCGTGCTGCGCTCCACACGCCCCACCCAGGGGAACGGCCCCAAGCTGAAACGCGGCCACGGGCCACCAGGAAGCCTGGGAAAGCCTCACTGGTAAGTTTCCCAGTGAGTCCCATCTGTAAACGTCCTCCTGGTGGGCACCACCCTGGCTTGCTTCTTCACCTTGACCCGACTTATTCAGTTGCCTGAAGGTTACTCACTGGTCTTTAAAAATCGTGATCATGTGGCCTCAAGAAGACTTTGAAAAAGTACCCATTTTTAAACTGGCATCTAATTTTTTTTTTCAACTTAACTTTCAGTAGCTGCAAAAGGTATACTTTCTCACGTTAAAAATATTGATTTTTTAAATAATAAAATTGTAATAAAAGACGCTTACTCCTTGGAAGGAAAGTTCTGACCAACCTAGATAGCATATTCAAAAGCAGAGACATTACTTTGCCAACAAAGGTCCATCTAGTCAAGTCTATGGTTTTTCCAGTGGTCATGTATGGATGTGAGAGTTGGACTGTGAAGAGAGCTAATCGCTGAAGAACTGATGCCTTTGAACTGTGAAGAAGACTGCAAGGAGATCCGGCCAGTCCATCCTAAAGGAGATCAGTCCTGGGTGTTCACTGGAAGGACTGATGCTGAAGCTGAAACTCCAATACTTTGGCCACCTCATGCGAAGAGTTGACTCACTGGAAAAGACCCTGATGCTGGGAGGGATTGGGGGCAGGAGAAGGGGACGACAGAGGATGAGATGGCTGGATGGCATCACCGACTGGATGAATATGAGTTTGGGTAAACTCCAGGAGTTGGTGATGGACAGGGAGGCCTGGCGTGCTGCAGTTCATGGGGTCACAGAGAGTCGGACACGACTGAGTGACTGAACTAAACTGAACTGAACTGAATATCACTTTTTAAAGGGCTAAAATTTTACTCTTGAATACACTAGTATTATATCTTCTAGAATTACTATTATAATACATAATCAATGAGATCAATAGACTTCAAATTGCTCATTTGCCTGGCCCCCAGAGGTTACTATATCTGAGGCTATGCCTCCAGCGTCATCACACCAGAAGCTCTTACACCAGAGGCTCCTGCACCTGAGGCCATCACATCAGAGGCTATCATCAAAACACATTAGCACCAGGACAAGAGAGAGGTGTGTCTTTTGGCTGGAAGCATGGCAATTTTGGCAGAAAGGGTCTGTGGGAAAGGAAAGTAAGCTTGAATCCCTGAAATAATTAATTTTTTTCTAACATAGCATCAATTTTTGAGAAACAAAAATGAGTTAACATTGATTGTCTGGGGCCCTTTTTCCTCCATCGGTTTTAACTGGACAAGCTTACCACAGGCTGCCCGAAGACTTGAGCAAGTTCCTCAGATGCGAGCAGATCTCTTAAAAGAAAGGGGCAGTCCTTCCCAATCAGTAAATATACCTGAAATTCAAACAACCTGTGTAACAACTGTATTACAATGAGCCAAATCACATTAGCCAGAATATCACCCACAAAGCAAGTGTCTGTACACATGAGGGGAGGAAAGAACTGGAGACTCTGATGTTTCTGATCTCACAATCATTCAAAAAGAAAAATATTTCAAAAATCTGTGCCAAGTGATTGTACAGGAAAATAATAATTAAAATCTAGAAATCTCAGTGAAACTGCAAAACAGTTTACTGTTCATTCAGACACTTTACACGGCCAACAGTGAAAGAGCTTCACACTTACATCACCCAGGGCTCGCTCCAGACAGGACGTGAGCTTCATGAGGCTGAGAGAGACACTGGGAGAGTCAAGACTTCTCAAGGCATCAAGTATTTCAGGAAATAACTGTTTAGAATAAGACACATGTCAGAATTCGTGTTCAGTAAGCATTATTTCTCAAAGTCACAATTCTATTAATGAAATTCAAACCTCTAAAGATTTAATTAGCATATTTTAATGACTGTTTTGGTGTAGGTATTTTTTATATAAATATAACAAAATACAAAGAATCAAGAAAAACATTTGAATACCTAAGGAGGTTTTGGGAAGTAATAAATTTGGCATAACTCTAAACTGGAAAGTCAAATACTTTGGCCTAAATCTTATATCTCATTTTGATTACGTCTTAAAAACATAAATAAGGCAGCTCACCCTGCCACTTAAGCGAGCTACTACACAGGGAGAATGGAAGGCCCTGCCACTCTGTATGAGGAAAGCCAAGTATTTCAGAGTTAGGTTTTTATAGTTACTGCTCTACTGTAATCATTTAATGTACCAAGGGAAATGGCTGGTTTGAACCTTGAACTACCCCACCTCCCTTCTGCCGCCCTCAACAAGCCAAGCGTCCCCGCCTCGAGTCCCCTCGTCCCAATGCCTCAAGAACATCTTCCGATCAGTCTGGAAGGCCTGTCTTCTTCTTCTGGAGCTGTCCAGCTTTTCTGTCCTGGGACCAGCAGCACCCATGCACCAAACCACCTCCCCGAACCCCGATCCTGACACTGCATCCTGAAACTTCCTTTGAGCAAAGGATGTCTCTCAGCTCAGGCTTTGGAAACAGCTCCAACTTTCCCTCACAATACTCAAACCTTCTCCCAGCCCAGGGCCCAGAGGACAGAGGAGACCCCTTTAAAATCAGCAAGGAGCAAAAGCCTCTAAGCGGAATCTGCAGTCTTTCATTTCTAAGACTTTGTTGCTGTTCAAAAGACAAACCTCTGGAACACCTGTCCACTGGAGCGCCGGTGCGTATCGCATTTCAAACTGCCCCTTGGGCAGAGACGACAGATGCAGGTGGGCGGCCTGGCACACGGGGCCCAGCAGCCGCACGCTTTCCCGGTGGTCCAGACCCTGGGCTGCAAGGGTGAGAGAGCAAGTGAGCTCTGCATCGTGGGACAAGAATGCCTACATTGCCCAAGTGCTTCAGTGATGAAATTCCCACAAAATTGAGAACCAGTTTAAACTGAACTTAAAGACACTCATGTTGTGGAGAATAAGTTACATATGTGCCTACCTGATTATAAAAGTGAAACTGTCAGAGAGTTTGAAAAATACAGAAAGGTTCAAATAAGGCAAAAAGTATTTTTTTAATTTAACTGTATGTAAGTGTGTACATATAATACTTTAACCTGACTTTTTAATGTAACGTTATTAGACTAGGAGATTTCCAATGACATTAATTTATAATAATTATTATTATCTTGGAACATATTTATAATACAAATTTTCAGTTTGAGGGTTTTTTCCGTAACTTTTGGCTGAGCATTTACAAGGTTCACAGCCAAAAATATAAAAGGGTGGAAGTCTCTCTCTGGGCACCAGTTCCCCTTCCTATAGTAGCTTCCGTATTTCAAGAAAGGTTATCCATTTCTTGAGTGTATTTAGGAATGTTCATACCTACTCAAGCAAATGCTACACGTTCCCCTATTGTCTCACCCTGCCATATAGCTCAGCTCAGAGAGATTTCTGGGCCAGAAAGATGGGCCCCCTTCCTCCCTTTCACCCTGCATAATGTTCCCGTGCGCGCTGCTGCTGCTGCTAAGTCACTTCAGTCGTGTCCGACTCTGTGTGACCTCATAGACGGCAGCCCACCAGGCTCCCCCATCCCTGGGATTCTCCAGGCAAGAATACTGGAGTGGGTTGCCATTTCCTTCTCCAATGCATGAAAGAGAAAAGTGAAAGTGAAGTCGCTCAGTCTGTCCGACTGTTAGCGACCCCATGGACTGCAGCCCACCAGGCTACTCCGTCCATTGGATTTCCAGGCAAGAGTACTGGGGTGGGGTGCCATTCCCTTGCACGCATTCTTCATAATTTGAGCAATCCCATAGTGCTTGACGTCTGGCTATTTCCAGCTCTTCCCTTCTTTCTTCTCTGTTACAGAATGCTGCAAGGAGCAACCTGCCACAGGCCGACGCCCCGTGACTGGACCTGTGCTGTGTGTTCCTGGACGGAACTGCTGGGCCACGGCATGTTTGCTTATGATTTTTACAACTATTTAAAAATATTCCAGTCCACATCCCTACTTAAAAAAAGGTACAAGAATGCCTAGAAGACATGTATAATAACTGTATGTACCACTGGTCATCCCATACCCTTAACTCATGACTTCTGTCTGCTTCCCTGTTCCACCTGGACTGCAGGCCGAGAGCCCTCGGCCCGCACAGCCTCCGACCCCACCTCCTCACCCACGGCTTTCCCCTCACCCCCCTGCGCTGCTCTGGTCTCATTCCCTCTCTTTCCACACCGATTCTTTTTCTCTTTGAGTTAAGCCTGTACTATTAATCTAACATCTTCTAACCCAAAAAGCAGTGGTCAGAAAGGGAAAGTTTACAGGTTAAGGCATTTTAAAGAGAACAGTATTGATGGGCATTTGGGCTGCAGGCAAAGTACAAACCTGATTCTGTATAAACCATGCAGTCTGTAATTTTCTTCCAGCATACTTCACCGTTTTGAGTTACAATACTACTGATGTCGCAATTTTCTCTGACTTCAAACCCAAGTTTACAGATCATGTCATACACTGAAGGAGAAAGACAGGTGGCAATCGGCTCCCCAATTAATATCTGAAATATAAAACATAAAACACTCTTTAACAGAAAATATTACCTTTATAATATATTTAAGTCACAGGAAAACTCTATTATGTCTTATAGAATATACTCAGGAACAGTTACTGTGTTAACACACTTTCTGGACGTCAGAACTATATGATTAAGACACTGTGATTAGACATTAACTAAAGATTACTTATGCAAATATTTTCAAGTAAATGTTTAAAGATTTTGTTATTAAACATAATATTTTTAACATAAGAATTTATAGAAGCTCAGAATATTTTATGGATAGTGCATTTCCTTTCAGCATTCACAAATTATCCCAAATTATCAACTAAGCATTTTTAAATGAGGGCTGAGAAAACTATAAAATCAAGCTACTAAATGAATTAAACACTAAATAAAAATGCTAAAACGGAGCAAAATGCATAATTCTGACTCCCCACATAGTGTAAAAAGCAGCAAACCATGCTGCTTTTTCATAAAAAGTTAAATAAAACCAGTTCTTCGTAAGTCTCCTGACATTACGCTAAGACCGCCCAGTAACTCTGCAGAGAGATCACGTTCTAGGTCTGAAAAGGACCTGGTGTCTTTGTGAGGCGTGTTAGTGAGTCTCGGCAGGTCCCTACCTTGGAAGCCAGTTGGCTTCAGCTCCCCCATCCCCGTCAGTTTCACCCATCATCCTGTCCACTCTTCCTCCCCCCAGAAGCTTCATTCCCGCTCTCAGCCTTGAAGTCAACCAATGCTTTCAGGCCCCAGCAACTGAGGTACTCCCTGAGAGATCTGTGTGGAATATTCGGCAATTCTCTGTGGCTGACACCCGCTCAGCCATTCGGCACACTTTCCTTGGAACACTGCAAGATAGCATGGGAAGGGGCACTTGCTTCTCCTGCCTGCAGCCTGGCAATTCCCTGCGCCTTTCCTGTAATTTCCACTTCTGTGAGCATGGCCCTGCAGCTGCAGTGCCTCCTGCTGCAGCAGCTGACTCCAGTCTGCAATCTTTCCAACACTTGCAGGACCAGCTTCACCCGAGAATGCCCCCCAGAAACACACACCACGCATCCGGTGACTTCCCTTCAGAACTCTGCATCCCACTTGCCAGGCTCTTCCATGCAGCTTTGTAGCACAATTTCCTCCTCAGAGACCTGAGTTTCAGCCATGCAGGGACTCTCCTCTAAGTGTCTAACGCCAACCACTTCCCTCAGCTCCTTCAGCTGCCATCTCCACCACACTTTCAGATATCTCACTTTATCCTTCACATAACTAGTTAACAATTTTATTCCTAGTTAACACTTTATATCAAATGATCATAGTGTGAAAACTCCTGTGGTCTGTCTCTGGACAAATACACAAACATAACTCAAAAAGGTTACATTCACATCAAAAGGGACTCCTTGCTTTTTTAAAAAGCATTTGAACTCTAAAGGAACGAGCTGAAGTTCTAGAGTGACAGGAGACAGGCAGAAATGATATTTCTGCACAAAAGCTCATCTATTCCACTAGTAAAGTGGGCCCTGAATCTCACAACTGAGGTTGTGAGTAAAGTCTCTTTTGGTTGTAGACACTGGATCAACACAGTTGTCCCGCAGACTCAACCAAACAGTAAGATCCTGGAGCAGAGAGATCAGGTCTTACACAACACTGTATGCCCAGGACACAGCAGATGCTGGAACACGATAAATGAAAAACAAAAGTTAAATGAATTATTGGCTCCTCCTATCCCAGTTGATGGCTCAGAGGGTAAAGAATCTGCCTGCAATGCAGGAGACAGGTTCAGTCCCTGGGTTGGGAAGATCTCCTGGAGAAGGGAATGGCAACCCACTCCAGTACTCTTGCCTGGAGAATCCCATGGACAGAGCATCCTGGTGGGCTACAGTCCATGGGGTCGCAGAGAGTTCTGTATGACTAGGCAATTAACACTTTCACCCTGAGTTGAAATGGACCTTTCTAAGGCTCCAAGACCTTCAGATCTGGGGAATGGCTGCATTCTACTCCTACAAATAGACATGCAATCCTAGAAGGTGGCTTCTAGGTTAGCTTTTTAAGCTCATACTCTCTCAGACAAGAAGAGACCCTGCTGTTTATCAAGAAATAAAGTCCAACCTCAAATCAACAAATAATAAATGCTGCAATGCTTTAACGGCCACTCAAGACAACAAATGTCTCTTCTGCGTGTTACACTCAGGGACATGCCTGTCCTCCCACTAGAAGCCCCAAAGCCTGCCTTCGTGTGATTGTGTACCCCTCCGTGTCATCTTTGGTACTTCAGTGTCTTGCCCAGAGCAGCATGGGATAGTGAGAATGAGTTCTGCTCGAGAGCTAGAATGATCTGAATTTGAATTCTTCCTGACTCTTTTCCACTTTTTGCCCTGGAAACGTTAACGTACCTGAGACTTTTAAGTGTAAAACGCGGCAAAACATGACCACCTTCTATAGCTGCAGTAATCAGAGATAATACTTGAAAAGCACCCGGCACACAGTATTCAGCACTCAAGTAGCAGCTAGTGCTAAAAACTGGTCACAGATCAGCGATTGACACTGAAATCCCTGAGAGGAAAATCTTTATTGTGAGGCAACCCCACCGAGGCAGCCAGTTAATGAGACCCTCTGATTCAATTTTACGTTATCAAAGTGGCCTAAAGATGTCAACTACAATTCTAATTTGCAAGTGTGAACCAGAGGCCAGATCAGCACACATACTTCCCACATCGCTAAGGAACCAGCTAGAGGACACTTCCGTTAGGGGCGAAGGCCAGTCAGAACAAAGGCTAAAAGCCACGGCGCGCTGCGCGTGCCGCCCGCGATCCCGGGAACAGCTCCTGCACTTCGCGGTGGCGGCCGCCGAGCTTCCTCGCGCGCGGGGCGCAGGCTCGGTCCCCACGCCACGTCCTCGCCGACTTCAGCCGGGACCTGAGCCACCGAGCGCGGGGTCGGCGACACCAGGGAGCACGAGGGCGGAAGGGGGGTCCAGCAGGCGCCCACTCGGGCGGACACGGCCCGCCCTCCTCCGCCGCGGCACCGGCTGCAGTCAAGACGGTGCTTCCCGCGTCGCAGCCTGATGCACGAACTCAGGGGCGCCCCGGGAGAGCCGCCACCAGCACGCTACCTCCGTGACTTCCGGCTCCCGGCCGCGACGCCGAGGGATGACGCGCGCACGCCACGCCCCCTCCCTGAGGCGCATTTCCGGCTGGCGCGACGCACGCGCGAGACGGGCGCACGCGCGAGACGGGCCCTCGCGCGGAGAGCGGCGGAGGCGTTGGGGCGGCGGTGAAGGCGGCCCGGGGTGCCGGCGCGATGGAGAAGCGGGGTCGGGGCGCGAAGGCGCCCTCAGTGCCGGCGCCTCAGCAGCCGCCGGCGATGCCTCGCAAAGAGAGGAGGCCTAGCATGTTCGAGAAGGAGGCAGTGAGTGCGAAGACGGGGCACGGGCCGCCCTCTGGGCGGCAGGGCTCTCCCGCCTTTGTGGTGGAGACCCTCGAGCACTGCGTGGACCAAAACAGCTGCTTCAGTGCTCTTCAGATTTACTCAGCTCAGGTTTCCCGAGAGGAACTTTTTCCAGAAATGCGTAATTTTAGTGTGTTTGAGTCATTACTCAGGCCAGGGGGCAAATTTACTAACCAGAAGCCAGTGTATGTGTGCCTTAAAACTAGAATGTTTGGACATACCAAGCCGACCAGTGAGAGGTTTTGAGTTTTTGTTAACAGCAGCAGTCTCAGTATTTGAAGAACATAAAAAGAGAACGTTAAATTGAAAATAATTCTGCCCATTAACTTACTATCTGAAATTAATGGATAATGTCATTCAATTTTATTGGTGGTATAGCACCAGATTTCTATGTGACCATAATCTGGAAACCATTAGTGATCAATACTCCATATTTTATTCAGACTTTTAAGAGAGAAAATAATTTGTCCAAAGGTACAGAATTGTAGTAATAGAGCTGGGACTTCTGGTCCACTTGTCTGTAACTGTTTTCATACCTACTTAATGGGACCCATAATAAACAGGATGGAGGAGAGAGGGTTTTTGAAGATCTTGATTCCCTCCCCACCCCCACCCCCAAAAAAGTCTTGGTAACATTTCAGGTTCTAATGACTGCTCTTTGCTGTCTACGTTTTAGAGGAAAGGGAAACAGGACAAAAAGTAAGAAGGGCACGTTCACAGAACTGAGCACAGCAAGGCTGACTGCTTAATGTGTTGGACTTAACACTGTTGCTCCCAGAAACCATATTGTATATAAGTGAGTAACCATAGGTCACCTACAGTAATGAAAAATATTTCTATTTTGAGCTGCCCTTTATAAACTTACTGTCTACTAAAGATCTGAAGTCTTGAAAAGTAAGTTTGAATCCAAAAGGAGGGGACGACAGGTACATTTGGGGTACATGCCAGAATCTGGGGAAAATGGGACATGGACAAGGCAGTTCTTTCTTATTTGATAATGAATGTGATTAATTATAGCTGTCTCTGCAGTCTGAGCTTTTACAGGTCAGAAATTTGAAATGAGGGATAAATGGAAAGAGATTCAGAAAAGATTTCACAAATGCTCATTAAGTGTGCCTGAGGACAATGAGTTACTAATTGTCATTCCTAACTTTTAGGTAGCTGATAACTCTCATGATCCTGAGCATAAGAAAAATTAGGTCACACAATTTAATCATTATAAGTATCTTTTGATTTTCTCTCTCCTGTGCCTATTTATTTTCTTTCATAGTAGCACCTCAGTTTTCCTTTGGAGAATGAACTCATTCCCCATTAGAGTTTTGGTGGGATTGTCAATCACCCTCCTTAACTTTACCTTAGGATGAGACCAAAACTAGGCTGATTAGCTGAACTCTCCCTGAAATAATTCAGGAAAATGGTCGAGATTAATTTAAATTGAAGTGGCATACTGAAGTGCCTGGTTCTTTAGCCTTCTCTTCCATTCTGTGAGCTACGTCATGTCTTTCCAATTAGTTATGTATGTGGTTAACAAGAGTCAGTTTTTTGTTGCTTGCAACAAACAATTCAAAAACCTTTAATTACTGATAATTGAAAACTTGATTAGTCTCAGTTGTCTACATACATCTGAAAATCTTAATATAGTGTTAAAAATGTAAAATAAACTGAGTGGAATCAACAGCAGATTTGACACTGTAGAACAGTATTAGTGAATTAGAGATGGCAGTAGAAAACCAAAAAAAAAAAAAATTAGACATCAGTGATCTATGGGAAAATTTGAGGCAAAACTGTTATTATCTTTGTAGTCCCTGGTGAGGAGAGGGGACTAATTGACCAAGACTTCAGAGAAAAGTAAATAAAATTAGAAATTAAAGAGAACAAATTAAAATTTATGTAACAGAAATACAAAAGATTGTAAGAAATCACTGTGCCAATTATTCGGGCAGCTTAGAAGAAATGGATAAATTCGTAGTAACATACAACTTCCAAGACTGAATCATGAAGAAAGAGAAAATCTGAATTCACAGGTTGATTACTAGTGAGGAGATGGAATCAGTGATCAAAAACCTCCCTTAAAACGCTAGGACCAGATGGCCTCACTGGTGGGGTCTACCAAATATTAAAAAAGAATTAATTACAGTCCTTATCAAACTCTTCCAAAAAATAGAAGAGAAAGGAATACTTACAAACTAATTTTCAAGGCCAGCATTACCCTAATACAAAACCAGCCAAGTTTACCATAAGAAAATTACAGGCCAGTGTTCCTGACGAACATAGATAGAAAAATCCCCAATAAAATATTTGCAAACTGAATTCAACAGTACTTTATATATATGAGTATCTTTATATTATGAGTATGCTGTTAGCTATAGGCTTTTGATGTAGAGATAGAGCCTTTATTATGTTGAGGTATATTCCCTATATAACCACTTTGTTCAGAGTTGTTTTTTTCTTTAATCATAAGTGGGCATTAATTTTTGTAAAAGCTTTTTCTGCATCACATTGCTTTGCAGATATTGAGCCATCCTTCAGTCAGTCAGTTCAGTTGCTCAGTCCTGTCCAACTCTTTACAACTCCATGGACTGCAGCACCCCAGTCTTCTTGTCCATCACCAACTCCTGGAGCTTGCTCAAACTCATGTCCATCAAGTTGGTAATGCCACACAACCATCTCATCCTCTGTCATCCCCTTCTCCTGCCTTCAGTCTTTCCCAGCATCAGGGTCTTTCCCAGTGAGTCAGTTCTTTGCCTCAGGTGGCCAAAGTATTAGAGCTTTCAGTTCAATTCAGTTGCTCAGTTGTGTCCGACTCTTTGTGACACCACGAACTGCAGCACACCAGGCCGCCCTGTCCATCACCAACTCCTGGAGTCCACCAAAACCCATGTCCACTGAGTCAGTGATGCCATCCAACCATTTCATCCTCTGTCATCCCCTTTTCCTCCCGCCCTCAATTTTTCCCAGCATCAGGGTCTTTTCAAATGAGTCAGTTCTTTGCATCAGGTGGCCAAAGTATTGTAGTTTCAGCTTCAACATCAGTCCTTCATAATGAACACCTAGAACTGATCTCCTTTAGGATGGACTGGTTGGATCTCCTTGCAGTCCAAGGGACTTTCAAGAGTCTTCTCCAACACCACAGTTCAGAGGCATCAATTTTTCAGCGCTTAAGTCTCTGTATAGTCCAACTCTCACAACCATACATGACCACTGGAAAAACCATAGCTTTGATTAGATGGACATTTGTTGACAAAGTAATGTCTCTGCTTTTTAATACGCTATCTAGGTTGGTCATAACTTTCCTTCCAAGGAGTAAGTGTCTTTTAATTAGACCTTTAGCTTCAGCATCAGTTCTAAAGAAGATTCAGGATTGATTTTCTTTAGGATTGACTGGTTTGAACTTGCAGTCCAAGGGACTCGAGTCTTCTCCAACACCACAGTTTAAAAGCATCACTTCTTCACTGCTCAGCTTTCTTTATGGTCCAGTTCTCACATCCATACATGACTACTAGGAAAACCATAGCTTTGACTAGATGGACCTTTGTCAGCAAAGTAATGTCCTTGCTTTTTAATATGATATCTAGGTTTGTTTTCTTGCAAGGAGCAAGCATCTTTTAGTTTCACGGCTGCAGTCTCCATCTACAGTGATTTTAGAGCCCACGAAAATAAACTCTGTCGCTATTTCCATTGTTTCCCTGTCTGTTTGCTGTGAAGTGATGAGACCGGGTGCCATGATCTTAGATTTTTTCAATGTTGAGTTTTAAGCCAGTTTTTCACTCTCCTTTTTCACTTTAATCAAGAGGCTCTTTAGTTCCTCTTAGCTTTCTGCCATAAGGGTGATGTCATCTGCATATCTGAGGTTATTGCTGTTTCTCCCGGCAATCTTGATTCCAGCGTGTGCTTCATGCAGCCCAGTATTTTGCATGATGTGCTCTGCATGTAAGTTAAATAAGCAGGGAGACGATGTGCAGCCTTAACATAATCCTTTCCTAGTTTTGAGCCAGTCTGTTGTTCTGTGTCTGGTTCTAACTTGCTTCTTGACCTGCATACAAATTTCTTAGGAGGCAGGTAAGGTGGTCTGATATTCCCATCTCTTGAAAAATTTTCTAGTTTGTTGTGATTCACACATTTGAAGGCTTTAGCATAGTCAGTGAAGCAGAAGTCAATGTTTTTCTGGAATTCTCTTGCTTTTTCAATGATTGAGAGGATGTTGGCAATTTGATCTCTGGTTCCTCTGCCTTTTCTAAATCCAGCTTGAACATCTGAAGTTCTTGGTTCACATACTGTCGAAGCCTAGCTTGGAGAATTTTGAGTGTTACTTTGCTCAAAGTAACAATGAGTGCAATTGTGCGGTAGTTTGAACATTCTTTGGCATTGCCTTTTTTGGGATTGGAATGAAAACTGACCTTTTCCAGTTCTGTGGCCACTTCTGTTTTCCAAATGTGCTGGTATATTGAATGTAGCACTTGAACAGCAGCATCTTTTAGGATTTGAAATAGTTCAGCTGGAATTCCATCACCTCCACTAGCTTTGTTCATGGTCATGCATCCTAGGGCCCACTTTGCACTCTAGGATGTCTGGCACCAGGTGAGTTATCACATCATCGAGGTCATCTGAGCCATCCTGCATTTCTGGATTAAACAGGCATCCCTGGAATAAATTCCATTTGCCTGTTCAAATCCTTCAGTGGTTCCTCATTGTTGTAGGAGTGAGTTTCAACTTCCCTTTCAAATTCTTCTTAGTCCTACATCAGGCCTTTTAAACCTTATTCTATCACTACTGTTTTCCCCATTCTAAATAATTCATACATGCCAAACACATGTTGATTCTCAAAACATATGAAGTACTTTGTCCTGCCTATTTCCCATTCCTTTTAGACATCAGCCCAAACTTTATTTCAGAAGAGACTTCTCCAATTATTCAGTCCAAATTAGACCCTCATGGTGAGTTTCTATCAAGTCATGATTGTATTTGTGTAGGAACTACCACTATTTTGGAGAAGGAAATGGCAACCCAATCCAGTATTTTGCCTGGAAAATCTCAAGGACGGAGGAGCCTGGCAGGCTATAGTCCATGGTGTCGCAAACAGTCGGACACAACTGAATGACTTCATTTCCTTTTCCACTAGAAGGATAACTCCATGTATGCAGACTCTTTTTATTATGAGTTAATACAAGTAAAACAATTCTGGTGGTTATAATGAAGTTCACCACTGTAACTTCAGAGCATAGAGTACTTAACTGTGTGTGCAGGCTAAGTCACTTCAGTTCTGTCTGACTTCCCAACCCAGGGATCGAACCCACATCTCTTATGTTTCCTGCATCTGCAGGCAGGTTCCTTACCACTAGCACCACCTGGGAAGCCCCCATTCTTAACTGAAGTAAAAGTGTTAATTGCTCAGTCGTGTCCAACTCTTTGTAACCCCATGGACTGTAGCCCACCAGGCTCCTCTGTCCATGGGATTTCCCAGGCAAGAATATTGGAGTTGGTAGCCATTCCAGTAGATCTTCTCCAGGAGATCTTCCCATCCCAGGGATAGAACCCGTGTTTCTTACATCTGTTGCATTGGCAGGCAGGTTCTTTACCATCAGTGCCACCTGGGAACCCCAGTAGCCACTTAACCATAGTAGCCACTAAATAAATAGTTCTTTTAGGCAGGTTGAATGTTATCAGATGTTGAATGTCAAAAGCATGGGATGACATATATACCAAATATAGCACTTTTGTTATCTTTTCAATTAAAACTTATGAGTTAACAAATAATTGTATTATTTATTCAAAGATAAAATTATGAGAAGGCAATAAAGGATAATATTTTCATAACGTCAGAGTGAAAAGTGAAAGTGAAGTCGCTCAATCGTGTCTGACTCTTTGCGACCCCATGGACTGTAGCCTACCAGACTTCTCTGTCCGTGGGATTTTCCCAGCAAGGGTACTGGAGTGGGTTGCTGTTTCGTTCTCCAGGGGATCTTCCCATTCTGCATCTTCCATGGATGTTCTAAATCTATGCATTCAGATTTGTGATTGTGTGTTTTTGTGTTTATAGGTAGATAGATGATACCTATATATTTTTCCTCCTTGTCCAAGTTGATAGCCAGGATTGACTCTAGTCATAGAAGTCTGTTATAATGGATTTCCAAGCTTTGTGTCAGCCCTGTCCCACTGCCCCAGGGTCCTTAAAGCTGAAATTTCATTATGTCTCTATCCTCCTTTCAGTATGCACAAATTTTAAGAGAAAGACTGAGAGAATCAATTCATGATGTTCAGTACGTAGAGCCTCCGTTTGATGACTCAATTGCTGATCTAGGTAAAGAATGGAAGAGTGCCCTGGCAAAGCTAAAGCTCGCTAATTCATATAGAATGGAGCCATTGAAAGCCTTCCGGTCCCATTCAGTAGGAGCGAAAGTCCAGCAGATGCTAACGGTAGGTTCATAGGTATATATGATAGCAATATCTTAACTTTGGGGATTTAATAAACCATGTTAAGATTTATGGCAGTATAGTTACTCTGCCTGATTTTTTTGTAGCATTTGTCTTTGAAAGTACTTTGTAGTCATTCTAAATAATCTTCATGTTGATCGTATGATTAAAGCTAAATCAAAAAGAATTTTTTTTGTATTTCATTTAACAGTTATCCATAAATTATTTATCCTGCAGGTTCTGTGTTTCTCCCATATTTGAAGGAATGAGTAAAAAATAAAATCCATATTGAATATGTGGAAAAACTGATTCATGACTATACTAAACATCCTAAGTACAGGCAATCCCCAACTTATGTGTAAATTTTCTTCTTCATTAATCAAGCTGGAATCTGAAGTTCATTTAAGACAGTTTTTTGAAACCCAGACACATGTTTTCAGGCTAGTCCAACAAAGCTTCAGTTTTACAGAGTTAATACTGTAATACCAATATTAATTACACTAGTGTTTGTGTCTGAAGGCTACATTGTTCAGATGGAAAGAATCCCCTTCACCATCTTTCCTAATAAAGGGCCAAATTAAAAACTTTCAAATTACAGAATGTTTGTTTAAGGGGACACCTTTGCTGAATCCCCTTTTCACCTTTGGGCATCAGGCACCCAGGAGATTTCTGACGACCAGGTTCCCTCTGTGGGATTCTACACTGCCCGAATCCCCCTCCAAGAGTACTTGTTTAACATTACCTCCCCCGCCTCAAGTTTGCAAATGCATTCCTTTAGTAACAACTGACATAAGCTAGCTATTGGGAAGAAAAGTGAAAGTGAAGTCGCTCAGTCGTGTCCAACTCTTTGGGACCGTGAATTGGGGCCCACCAGGCTTCTCCGTCCTTGAGATTCTCCAGGCAAGAATACTGGAGTAGGTTGCCATTTCCTTCTCCAGGGGAACTTCCTGACCCAGGGATCA
>SJYX01019658.1:87384-112775 GCA_006410675.1 Oreotragus oreotragus | reverse complement strand
AGTCAAGGCTATGGTTTTTCCTGTGGTCATGTATGGATGTGGAGTTGGCCTGTGAAGAAGGCTGAGCGCCACAGAATTGATGCTTTTGAACTGTTGGAGAAGACTCTTGACAGTTCCTTGGACTGCAAGGAGGTCCAACCAGTCCATTCTGAAGGAGATCAGCCCTGAGTGTTCTTTGGAAGGACTGATGCTGAAGCTGAGACTCCAGTACTTTGGCCACCTGATGCGAAGAGTTGACTCATTGGAAAAGACTCTGATGCTGGGAGGGATTGGGGGCAGGAGGAGAAGGGGACGACAGAGGATGAGATGGCTGGATGGCATCACTGACTCAATGGACATGAGTTTGAGTGAGCTCCGGGAGTTGGTGATGGACAGGGAGGCCTGGCGTGCTGCGATTCATGGGGTCGCAAAGAGTCAGACACGACTGAGTGACTGAACTGAACTGAATTTTATCAGAGTTAATTCTTAAATGAATATGTTAATATAGAATATTTAGGAAATCTGTTTCCCCCACCTCCCTCCACACCATAGACATAGATACATTTCTAAACTGAAGTAATAATAACCAAATAATATTCAGAAACTATATTATGGCTCATAACTTGGAAATAAATTCAACTCAATACAATAATTATTAACCCTGTGGCCTAACAGCAAGCATTTTGGTGTGTCTCTCACTTGGCCCAACTACATTGACTGAGTTCAAGTTTATTAGTTATAGCAGAATTTCAAGTTGTATTTACATGTGATCATTTATAGAATTGCATTGAGCATAAGGGGCTTGGAACAGCTTATTGGATATGTAGGGGGAAGGCTGGGGTCCCAAAGAGGCTAGGGATTTTCCTTTGTGTGTAAGGAACATTATCACCATTATCACAGAAATAATATACACTGCTGGAGCTTGTAGGTATCTTCCTATAGCAACTATTCATTAATTGTTAAAATGGAACATGTATGTATTAATAGATGAAGCCTGGGATCTCTTAGGCAAACTGAGAAGAGACAATGGATGTTGTGAAGTGTCCAAAAGATTGAGCTAAATGCCTGAGGGAACTAAATGCTTCTAGACCCAGTTCAGATCCAAAAGCCTTCTAGAAGGGAAGCACAGCCAAAAAGTGGGTAATTTATTTGGTTTTATTTGCCTGTAAAATTAGCAGGTTGGCATCCATTTGTTATCATTAGAACGTTGGATAGTTTGTCGTTGGTCTGAGTCAGTTAGTCAAAGGCAGGCACCACTTGCCCGCCAGCTGGCCCGAGTCCGCTGTGGTCTAGAAAAACTCAGTGCTCCATGACCACAGCTGTCTCCCCACGCCCAGCCGTATATTAATTCAGTGACAAACACAGTGAGCAGTCTTTGACTTCCAGATTACTCTTCTGGAGGTCACAGAAAAGAGCAGTAGAGTGAGCAGCCGCAGGGACAGGATTAGAAAGAAGTGGCCTCTAACTGAGGGAGACGAGAAGACTGGGTTAGGGACTTCCGCGGAGGCCCAGCGGCTGAGACTCCGTGTTCCTCGTGCAGGGGGTGTGAGTTCAGTTCCTGGTCAGGGAGCTAAGATTCCACAGGCCGGGTGGCAAAAAAAAAATCTTGTGTCTCCCTAATAAATGTTTGGCAGAGTAATCTAGTAAAGGAAAACTTAAGGATTGCTAATGAAGAGCAATTGAACAATTTTAAAACCAAATTTTTTTCAAAATTGTTATTGAAATAAATTGGTAAGCATATCAACCATTTAATATCATTTGGTTAGAGATATGTGTGTTTCCAAAAGCTTCATATATTAACTAGACACATTTTCTACTTCAGTGTTTAAAATTTGAAAATTAAAATATCTTTAATTTTTTTAAAGGAAACTCTTCAAGATGTCAAATATGACGACAGAGTCTTTTCTCATTTGTCACTTGAGTTAGCAGACCGCATACTGTCATCAGTCAAAGAATTTGGGTACCACCGTTATAAGTTCATTATAAAAGTATTATTTATTCAAAAGACGGGTCAGGCAATCAATGTAAGTACCTCCACGTGGGAGCATGGCGGGAGGACTTGGCCCCAGGGAAGGCTGCCGCCTACAGGACAGTCGCCAGGCTCCCAGGGAGGAGAGAAGTCTACCACACCCACCTGCACACTTAGGGAATGGGGAGCTTCCAGGTGGACAGGTGGCCCCTTGGGGTGGTCTCGAGAAGGGGAGGTCGTCCTCTGATACCTGAACAACAAGAAGGAGCCAGAGGTGCCTAAGATCAGGCAGAAAGTCCCAGCAGAGAAAACATGGAGCTTAAAGACAACACGGGCTCGACTGATAAGCAGAGAGACGGGTGTGTTTAGGCAGCTCCACCCCAGAAGCGGGCAGCTCGCCGCACCAGTCATGTGCTTGCTTATTGTCCTGTGGGTCAGCTCAGTCTGGATGGGCTGAGTGGACTTTCTTCTGGCCTCACCACCAGAAGAAAGTGGTGCAGTTTCGGCCATCTGGTGATGCAGCTGGCCCAGAGGTCCCAGACAGCCTTGCTTACAGTCGTGACCATTGGTTCCCCTGCACAGAAGCCAACATCCTCCAGAGGAGGAATGGTGTCCTTACACAGGGCTGCTCGCAGCATTCCAGAGGTGAGAGCCGGCTCCTAAGGCCTCTCTCGGAAGCTGCGCAGTGTCACGTTATTTTGCAAGTCCCAAGGTCAGTTCATATCCATGGGGTGGAAAAGCAGACTCAACCTCCTGTTGGGAGACGCTCACCACAGAAAAGTCAGATTTTGTGTGGCTTTATACATGAAGCAAAGGAGTTAGGATTTCTCTAACAGCCTGCTTATAGGATCAGTATCATTTCTTCATTTCAAGACATGATGAAGGTGAAGTCGTGTCCAACTCTTTGCGACCCCGTGGACTGTAACCTACTAGGCTTCTCTGTCCATGNATGGGGATGATCTGGAGGGAAGATGTGGGGTAGGAGGTGGGAGGGGGGTTCATGTTTGGGAGTTCGTGTAAAAAAATAAATAAATACAAAAAAAAAAAAGAGAGATAATCTGATTCAGAGAATGGTTCAAAAAGAGAGAGAGAGAGAGAGAGAGAGAGAGAGAGAGATTCCAGATAAGAAGAACCTAGTAAATGCTAAGTCCTTGCCCAGAGCAGGAGCATATTAAAACTATGCAGTTTCCAGGATTTAAAATGGCCCCAACATTGTCAATCCCTTGATATTCACACACCTGGGTCATCCTCCTCTACTGACTGGGACTGACCTGTAGAGTGAAAAAGATAATGCAAAAATGATGAGTTGCAACTTCTGAGGCTATGTCTTAAGAATACCATAGCTCAAACCTTGCTTTTTCTTGCTCTCTGAGAAGGCAGCCCTTGAGCCACAAGAAGGAAAGAGCCATGTGGAAAGGGACTGAGGCCGACAGCCAGCAAGCAGCACCAATCTGCCAGTGTTGTGTGTGCCATCTGCTGCAGGCTGATTCCGTAGACTTAGAAGCTGGCTAATATCACCAGACCAGTATCACCACAACCCCATGAAAGAACCTGAGCAAAAGCCTTCCTCCAAATCCTGCCACACATAAAACAGGAGATTAAAAAAGAAAAAAAAAAAAAAGAAAATCTCTATAGCTGTTTTAAAACACAGTTTGGAGATAATTTGTTATCATTAATAGTTCCCTTGGTATCTCTAATTTTCTTGAAGAGATCTCTAGTCTTTCCCATTCTGTTCTTTTCCTCTATTTCTTCGCATTGATCGCTGAGGAAGGCTTTCTTATCTCTTCTTGCTATTCTTTGGAACTCTGCATTCAGATGGTTACATCTTTCCTTTTCTCCTTTGCTTTTCGCCTCTCTTCACAGCTATTTGTAAGGCCTCCCCAGACAGCCATTTTGCTTTTTTGCATTTCTTTTCCATGGGGATGGTCCTGATCCCTGTCTCCTGTACAATGTCACGAACCTCATTCCATAGTTCATCAGGCACTCTATCAGATTTAGGCCCTTAAATCTATTCCTCATTTCATTGTATAATCATAAGGGATTTGATTTAGGTCATACCTGAATGGCCTAGCGGTTTTCCCTACTTTCTTCAATTTGAGTCTGAATTTGGTAATAAGGAGTTCATGATCTGAGCCACAGTCAGCTCCTGGTCTTGTTTTTTGTTGACTGTATAGAGCCTCTCCATCTTTGGCTGCAAAGAATATAATCAATCTGATTTTGGTGTTGACCATCTGGTGATGTCCATGTGTAGAATCTTCTCTTGTGTTGCTGGAAGAGGGTGTTTGCTATGACAAACAAACAGCAAACACCCTCAACGACAACCTGATCATTTCTACTTTTCATAATTTAGAGGAGTGTGACATTTTTATTCTAATTAGAAATTTTTAAATTAAAAAATGAGGAATTAGATTATTATTGAAATATTTAGGTTGGTGCAAACGTAATTGCAATTTTGGACCGTGAATTTTAAGTCGTTATGAGTAGACTCAGACACATCTTTATTAATCAAATCAGGAACCGTTACAAGCAGCATATTCTTATCAACAAGAAATAAGTCTATTTCTCTAGTGTAGAAATCCATGCTTCAGGATTCAACGAACTCTTGGAAAGCCTTTTCTGCCTCCTGCTGCTTGTGAAAGGGTTTTCCCTGCAAAAAGTTGTCAAGATGCTTGAAGAAGTGGTAATTGGCTGGTGAGAGATCAGGTGAATATGACAGATGAGGCAAAACTTCGTAGCCCAATTTTCAGCTTTCGAAGTGTTGGCTGTGTGACGAGTGGTCGGACATTGCCATGGAGGAGGCCTGGGCCTGTTGCCTGTGCCGGCTTCAGGCGTCGTAGTCTGACTGCGTCTCATCGATGTGCTGAGCATGCTTCTCGGGTGTAATAGCTGCGCTGGGATTCAGAAAGCTGCAGTGGATTAGACTAGCGGCAGACCAGCAGACAGTGCCGCGACCTTCCTGACACCAGCAGACAGTGCCACGACCTTCCCGACACAGCCGTGGCTTTGGGAGGTGCCCCTCGGCTGGTAGGTGCGGTTTGTTGTGTGAAATCCACTTTTTGTGGCACATCACAGTCTGATGGAGAAATGATTCATTGTTGACGCATAGAGTAGGAGAAGACAACGCCAAAACGATGCTTTTTTATTTGGGGTCAGCTCATGAGGCGCCCACTTATCAAGGTTTGTCACCTTTCCAACTGGCTTCATCTTACGGGCGTGAGGGTTGGACCGTAAAGAAGACTGAGCACCAAAGAACTGATGCTTTTGAACTGTGGTGTTGGAGAAGACTCTTGAGAGTCCCTTGGACTGCAAGGAGATCCAAGCAGTCCATCCTAAAGGAGATCAGTCCTGAGTCTTCATTGGAAGGACTGATGCTGAAGCTGAAGCTCCCATACTTTGGCCACTTGATGTGAAGAACTGACTCATTGGAAAAGACCCTGATGCTAGGAAAGATTGAAGGCAGGAGGAGAAGGGGACGACAGAGGATGAGATGGTTGGATGGCATCATCGACTCGATGGACATGAGTTTGAGCAGGTGGACAGGGAGGCCTGGTGTGCTGCAGTCACAAAACTGAGTGGCTGAGCTGAGCTGAACTGAATTTGCTTCGAATGCCAAGTGATGGTAGAATGGTCGGCGTTGTGTTCTTTGGAAACTTCTTGTGTAGGTAAAACTGCATGAGAGGATGGGCTTCGATGATGGCTCTTGGTGGGTGGTTGCCAGCTTGCTGTGGCTGGCCACTACACTCCTCATCCTCAAAGCTCTCGTCTCCTTTGCAAAACTTCCTGAGGTGGACAGGGAGGCCTGGTGTGCTGCAGTCACAAAACTGAGTGGCTGAGCTGAGCTGAACTGAATTTGCTTCGAATGCCAAGTGATGGTAGAATGGTCGGCGTTGTGTTCTTTGGAAACTTCTTGTGTAGGTAAAACTGCATGAGAGGATGGGCTTCGATGATGGCTCTTGGTGGGTGGTTGCCAGCTTGCTGTGGCTGGCCACTACACTCCTCATCCTCAAAGCTCTCGTCTCCTTTGCAAAACTTCCTGAACCACCAGTGCACTGTATGTTCACTTGCAGTTCCTGGGCCAAACCTGTTGTTGATTTTATGAGTTTTTCTCCTCTGCTTTACGACCCATTTTGGACTCAAATAAGAAAATCACTCGAGTCTGGTTCTTGTTTAAACTTATTTCCATAGTCTTAAGTGTTAGTTGCTCGGTTGTGTCCGACTCTTTGCAGCCCCATGAACTGTGGCTGTCCAGACCCCTCTCTCCATGGGATTCTGGAGGCAAGAGCACTAGCGTGGGTTCCCGTGCCCTTCTCCAGGGATCTTCCCAACCCAGGGACCAAGCCCAGGTCTCCTGTATTGCAGGAGATGATGATTTACTGTTTGAGCCACCAGGGAAACCCATAGTCTGAAATGTTTATATTATTTTATAGTCTAGAATAAGTATAAACAGTAAGTAATGTTATTAGTAAAAAAGCATAAAGAAGTGAACATTAAAATGACGTGTAACATAACCACATTCATTTAAGAATGTATTCCAATATCAAAGGCAAATTTCAATGATTGAGTTACTTTGGTACCAACCTAATATGCCTGATGCTGTTGTAAATCCTTGTTATAATTGGCTTTGCATAGTTTAATATTGTGAAGACACGATTCTGGCCTTGAACTTCTTTAATGACCTTTATTACTTAGTAAAAATGCCCACACTTACTTCAAGCAGTTTTTTAAAATAATATTTTTGTATGAAACAAGTATGCTCCCTTGTGGCCTTGTAAAATGGTGTTGAAGCTATGTGTTGTACTAATAACTGAAGTGATAGTTACGTTCTTGTCAAATTTAGTCAGAAAACAAAGTCAGTTAAGGTGCTAGCTCATACAAATGGAATTAGCTATAATGTATTTATAAGATGGAGAGTGATTCTTAACTTATTTTATTCTCTGCTGGAAGTGTTTTCTTAGATCGGAATTATCTTTTTATTTTGAAGTTGATGGAACTTTAAAACTTTTTGGATGTTTTCTGTAGTTTTCAGAATTCAGACTCAAATCTGCATGAATTCCAAGGGACCTGTGTTTGTGCCTTTGACTTGCAGGACAGCTCCTCTGGCAACGTGTCCGAGGGGGAAGGCCTTCCCGAAGGCCAGGAGGAGCCTTTGCAAGGAAGACAGAGGCCCAAGGACAAGGCTGCCCCTCCACGCAAAGATGCTTCCAAACGTTCTGTACTGTCCAAGTCAGTTCCTGGGTACAAGGTAGAAGAAAAAAGCCCCTGACTCGGCTTCCTTGCTGGCCAGCCTCTCTCCCTGACACACTTTAGCTGTGGATTTCGGAGTCGCGGCTCTCCTGCTGCTGCGCTTCCCTAGCCCTTCTGTGGCCTGTGCCCTCTGTCAGCCTCCTCCTTCCTGCTTTACTTTCCTGGTGGCTTTTCCGTCACTTTGGCTATGGGTTAGCGCCTGTTTTCTGTGTATGTAAAACTGATAAGAGAATCTTTTTTTTATGTACTAACTAGGCAAGTATGAGTCTGTGAAAAGTAATCTAATAGGCGAGCTTAACCCTCTGTTTTCTCAGTGTAAAAATCATTGTTGTCTGACACGGAAAGCCTCCTGGTATTTAGCAACGCCGAGCAGTGCAGTGGGGAGGAAGTCCTCATAGAAAAGTTGCATTTCTGTGGTGCCTTTCATTAACAACGATCTGGGTTCAGTCTGAGAATTATTTGATCCATTTGCCACATTCAGCTAACTCTGCGACGGAAAGTAGTAAAACGTGGTGATTTTGTAGCCTCACCTTGGTGAGTAGCCTGTGCAATTCTGTGAGAAGGATCCACACATTATCTGGCAAGGTGATCTGGCTTAGCTATAACTTACTAGCTTTTTGATCGGGTCGTTCTCAGTCAGGTAGCATGCTATCAGCAATAGTCTTACTTGTAGTGGTTCTTTCTGCTATCTGCCCCTTCTCCTTCAGAGGGTTGGGTGATGTGAGCAGCCTCATTCATATGTGGGGATGTGAGATTATCATGAAAGGAGTAGAATTAGCTGCAAGTCTGTGTCGGATGGTGATAGTAAAATGCACAGGTTCAGTCTGGTATGTGTCGGTCTGCTCTTTATGGGCTTATGAAGGTGTTTTGAAGGAGCATTTTAGAGTAAGATGATCAAAAAGTTGTGCTGAGCAGAGTTGCTGAACACTTGTGTATGTCAGGCCAGGGTTGTGGAGTGTTGTCTGGAGGCACAGGTTCTAGTGGGTGTTGACCAGTGTCCCCTCAGCCTAAGCAGAGCCCTTCTTAGAGTCCGTGGCCTCCTTTTCCTACAGTAAGAAAGCAGCTTAACAAGTCAGCGTATTCCATATTAAATCATCAGCTGTCAAGTGCATATTTTCTCAGCCCAGCTCCATTCAGCAGGGATGGTGCAGTAGGCTGCAACCATGTGATTTTGTTCTTGTTTTTACGTATAGAGCTTATCTATAAAAGATTTAAATTAATGCTTGGTAACTGAAAGCAAATGAACTCCAAAGATTAAATCCTGGAAAGTTAGCCTGCTGCGTGTGCTGCGCACTGTGTGTCTGGCCTGTGAAGAGCTGGGAGTGGGGGCTGCGGCCCGGAGCAGAGCAACTCTCAGTGTTAGGGGGACCTTGCAGACAGTGAGCCTGGATTAATCATGGGCTAAACAAGGAAGAATATTAAAATAGACATTTTAATAGAGGTTGAAAGTGAAGAACTAGTCAGTGCTATCATTGATTTAAGATAGAAGAAATTAAATAGATTAACCTAAATTGATAGTACTCAAGGAAGTTGGATATGCAGAATGAGCATTTTATAATCTTCTGTGAACGTTTTTAGTAACTAGTTTCAGGTATTGCACAGTTTGGAACAGCCAGTATCTAGACTTCATACATTAATGTGAACATGTTTATTAAAAGTTAACCTCTCTACGAAAAGTATTAATAAGCCAAGATGTGCCTAATTATTAGGGTACTTCAAGCTGAAGGTCATACATATAAATGTGTTTTAAAATGCAGAAGCTAAGAAAAATTATAATGTATCTGATGTCTTGCTTAATAAGATTCACTAGTGCTTGCCTTTAATTTGTAGGACAGTATTGTTTAGGTTACATTAACCTGAAATTAAAGCATAATTGTTAGGATTCAGGCCTGTTATTAGTATATAATTAAAATCTATACTGTATTAGTGCTGTCATGAAAGTCTATCTTTGATTGTGTTCAAGGAGGAAAATTGTGTATCACAGCCTTTTATATGAGATGCTGAGAACTCTTAGGCAGAATATTTTTAATTTTCTTGTCAATAGTGAAACTTTGATGTTGTTGCTGTTACGGAGTAGGACTGTCTCCGTCAGACATACGTGAGGTTCCGTTCATTAACCTTCAGGGAGTTCCACATGCTGGTCCCTTCCTCTTGTATCGCCTCTGCAAACCCTGAGACACTGGACGTGTACAGTCCTGGATGTGAGCAGTGTGGCTTCTGAGAGAGCTCGGAGCGCTTGAGTGAACAAAGTGTGTTTGCATATTGAGCTGTGGCACTGTCATAAAGATGCTGCCGAGGTCTGTCTGTGTCAGCCTCCCTCCCTCTCCGCCCATCTCTCCCTCTTTTCATCAAGATGAAGACTATTGGGTAAGAAAAACTTCAAGTGGTTTAACGGAACATTATGATTTTAAGCTTTGAAGTAAACCTAGAACTTTCTTGGTGTCCTTTCATTGTAGGGTCCAATATGTATTTTAATGATTGTAGAACTTGAACTGCTCTGGACTGTGAATGGCTAGCTTTGCGTTTTACTCCTTTTGGTTTGTGTAAAGGATCTCCTATGAGGAGTGTTTGATTTAGATTTTAATATTGTGTGGTTACTTCTTTGACTTTACTAAAAAAATAGTAAAGTACTTAGTATGCCAGTACTAACTTGAACTGTATTAAGTATCTTACACATTTAGTGCAGGTACCGTAACCAAAAGATATTTCTTATTTTGGTGGATTGAGAGGTAGTTGTCTGCTGTATATTATGGCAGTTACAGATTGGATCATAACTGCACCAGAATTTGGATCATAGAAGTGCACTTCCTAGCTATTTTTTATTTAGGTGTAAGAAAACAGAGTGAGAACCTTATGGGTAGAATGTAGCAGTTACAACAGAGGGTAACTACTCTGCAAGACTGAAGCGGTTTGTGCATGTGACACTATCCTTTTGTTGGGGAGCAGGGTATAAAGATATACAGGAGATATAGAATAGTTAACAGTAACCTTTTATATGTATGTTTTAACTTCCATGATATTTATTATTTTGTAGAGACGTTTGTGATTGTTTAGTTGTTTTTATTATATTTATGTATAAGGTTGACTTTTTTAAAATAAATAAGCCAAAAATTATTTTTGAATGCCTCTGTCATCTTTTGTAAAGAAAGACAATTAAAAAGAAAAAAAAAACAAACTAAAGAACATAGTGTTCAGGCTGCACAAGTTTTGAAGGTGGCGGCGAGACATTTCAAAGCTGGAGCAACAGTATGCAAGATGGGAATTGTTTAGGATCCTCCTTGGTTCAGTAACTTAGGGAATGGAAATGTAAGATGCTGTGGGGGTTGTAATAAAGCAGACACAATGTTTCTACTTAAAATCCTTTTTCTCCAGTTTTTAGTTTTTATATAAACGAGGGAGGGAGGGCTGTCTCTTATACACATCTAGATGTGTATAAGAGACAGGTGCTGCGACTGCCCTGTGCTCGTTTATTTGATGCTCACGTCTCTCTCTGAGGTGGACTTGCTGGACTTGGCGTGCTTTACGTGTGAGGGCGAGCGGCTCATGCAGTGACGCCNTCTACTTAAAATCCTTTTTCTCCAGTTTTTAGTTTTTATATAAACGAGGGAGGGAGGGAGGGAGGGAACTGCCCTCCCTCACTGCATTTCCTACCTGCCCCTGCTTGCGCTCTCCCGCCACTGCTCCCTGTGCATTATCACGGTCAAGGCTGTGATGTTGTTCCCCTACCCACCCCTCCGATTCTAGGTGTTACGAACCTTTGTTCTTTCCGTGTTTTGCCAAGTGTTTGCTGAAGCCCAAATGCCTTCATTGGATTGTTTTTCATCTGAAAAATGAATGGTACTTGAAACATAGGGGGTGTCTGCATATTTTTTAAGTGATCACTTTATATTTTGCACATCTGAGAACTAGGTTATGTTTTATTAGTCATAATGAATACTTTTTCTCTTAAGTGTTGGCTCCTCTGTTAATGTATGAGATATTCAGAGGGAACAAGTTACACAACTCGGCTTCCCACAAACCTTTCTGCACACAACAGTGAATGCCTGAAACCTCTTTCAGTTAACAGTGTTAAAAAACTGATTTTGTAACTTAGATTTTATAGACGTCGTCTCACAGCTTTGGAGAACACCAGCTTTTAAACAAAATCAGCAGGTAAGCTGCCTGCAATGGAGTCATCTGTTCGGGAATAAGCCTAAGTCCCACGCAGTAGTCTCCTGGTCGCTGCACTTTTCTTTCAGTTAACAGTGCAGGTTCACAGTGTATTGGTCTTCCCTCCAGGTCATTGTACAGATCTTACTGGTATGTAGGGAGTGTGGAGTGATACATCTCATCCTAACATGAGATCATGCCTTTGACAAAATTTAAAAATGCAGCCCAAGGCTTTAGTTGGTAGGCCGTCGTATGTTGAAGGCAGTGGTGTCAGGCTATGTCTTTCAAGGTCCTCGTTAGCAAGTTAGGTCCTCATTAACAAGTTACTGGAAGTAAAATAAGGCAATACAGTGATAATTCCCTTTGAACCCATAGCAGGCTCTTCTGGCATGAATTTATGGCCCTCTTCTGCCCTTCCAGCCAAAGGCCATGCCAAGCGCTCTGTGTGGGATCTGCCTGAAGGGTCAGGAGCCCGGCAGGAGAGGGAAGGCTGAGCCACTGGTGCGCTGCTCCCAGTGTGGCAACAGTGGTAAGTGCGGGCACGGCTTCCCATTTCCAGTTCTGACTGCTGCTTCGAAACCTAGCGCTCTTAGCTGTCGGCTAGGCTTGGCCCAGAGTCATCAGACACGTTCGCAGTCCTGTCTCGCCTTCAGCCTTGTGTTTCCATTTCTCTTTGGAGTTAACACGACGTAGCCATTCTTGAGAAGTTCAAGCGAACTAGCATTTTACTGTTAAAATGTGTGTGACACAACTAATACTGGTTTTGCTTTAGGCCATCCTTCTTGCCTGGATATGACCGTGGAGCTTGTTTCTATGATTAAGACCTACCCATGGCAGTGTATGGAGTGTAAGACTTGCATTGTATGTGGACAGCCCCACCACGAAGAAGAAATGATGTTCTGTGATGTGTGTGACAGAGGTTATCATACTTTCTGTGTGGGCCTTGGTGCCATCCCACCAGGTAAAGATGGAAGGAGACGGAACACTGCCTTTGAGTGAAGGGGCTCTTCCAGCCCTTCCTGTTTTGGAGGCTGCATACATGCCGTAATGCCACGAAGGGCCTGGAGACCCTTCCGTTCACGAGAAGTGACCAGAGCTGTGGTCACGAGCACCTGTCTTTCCTCTCTAGACCAGCTGCCTAAAGCACAAGTGAGACAGCAGACTGCCTCTAAGTTTTGGAAGTAGAGCTCAGTGTATGCAGACGAACTAGTGGTGGTCTACTGAAACAGCTAAGGCAGTAGCGTCGATTTGTTTCAAAGCCTGGATTTTATTTTTATATGTCATCTAGGAATTTAACAAAATGACTTATATGCCTTTATCCATATTAAACCAGACTTCTGTAAATTGAGGCAACAAAACAATTCCAGATAACTTCAGGATGAACACAGAATCAAAGAATAAATCACAGTAATTGGACTAAAACTTTATACACATAATTGTGTAAGTTTAGAACTGATTTGCATAGTTAATTAACACTGTCTGATACTTTATAAAATATATGCCTAGGTTTCCTGGGAATCATTGAGATGTAAGCAACTTAAATAATTACTTAGAGTTCTATAGTAGTTCAGGTCAAGTATGTTGTATAGTTTATCATAATGCTATCAAATATTTGATTCATTTTAAAGTGCTATGTGAGCATAGTACACCAGGACTTGAGGGGATGCTGAGATGCATAAAAATAAGCCAAAGTCAGTTAATAGGTTTTATATAGCGATTTGTTTGATTGAACTTTTAAAGTATGGTAGTATTTGAATTTAGGATATAATTTTTTCAAGGGGCCTGTCCTTACTCAGCTCCTCCATGGCCCCTCCCCTCCCCCAGTGCCTGTCACAGGGCATTTATGACACTGATGACCTTAAGGGAAGTTAGTGCCAGTGCCACCGGAAGCCCAGTGAGGATCATCAGCAGCCTCTGCTAAGGGAGGAGCGCTAAAGGGTTTTACAACTCAGTCCTAAGAGTTAAGTCTCATCCTGTATTAACTAAGAATTTTTCTCCTAGGTCGCTGGATTTGTGACTGTTGTCAGCGAGCACCCCCAACACCCAAGAAAGTGGGCAGAAGGGGGAAAAACAGCAAAGAGGGATAGTTTTTTTGACCCCAACACTGTAATATGCATTTAAATGACGTATTTGGTGCCAATTTATTTACAACGTTCTCATTTTTATGCCAATAAAATATTTTGAAATTATGTGCTGAAAATCTGCAATATTTATTTATAAGCCACTCTCACTCTGGAAACCAAGTAGTAAAAATAGTTCCATCTTGCAAAAAGTCTTTATTTCTTAGTACTTTGGTTCTCTCCGACTTCCCTGGTGGCTAAGAAGGTAAAGCGTCTGCCTACAACGCAGGAGACCCGGTTTCAATCCCTGTGTCTGGAAGCTCTCCTGGAGAAGGAAATGGCAGCCCACTCCAATATTCTTGCCTGGAAAATCCCACGGACGGAGGAGCCTGATAGGCTGCAGTCCATGGGGGTCGCAAAGAGTCGGAAGTGACTGAGTGACTTCACTCTTTTTGGCTCTCTCCAGAAATTCAGTGGTAACATTATGCAGCTTAATTAGAAATACTTAACTATTATTCCATTAACCTAAAAGTTGCTCTTATTTTCATGAAAATTTCCTAATCTGTACCCTTTCTGGTCTACCATGGGTAGCAGAGCAGTTATTTAATAACGAAAGAATTTCCATAGGGGCCCCAAGATGATAAAATTACAACCTGAGATCTGCCGCAGCTGAGTTGGGAACCATCATTAACCGGTATGGGGACACCACCCGCCTACCAGGAAATCCTGTTGGACAGCAGGTGCGGTCTCTACTTCGGGTGTAGACAGGGGACTTTAGTTCACGGTCAGGCAAGTGTGGAGAAATGATTACATTTCAGACTTGCTTTTAGTAACTCTTTCAAGCTGACACACTAATTCATTTGAGTCTCTAGAGTAAAAACCTAAATCACTGCAATCATCTAGTCACCTGACAAACTAATCAAAGTGGGGTTTAAGCATTTTATCGCGCATATTCCTTTTACAGGAATTCTGATGCTTTATTAAAAGAAAACACGTGCTTGCTGCTTTGCGTACTTTTGGAGCGACTGAGGTAACGAAACTGTATGGCTTTATCCTTTTATCCCCCACCCAGAAAAGGGAACCAGAGCGCCAACCAGGTCAGAGTAGCTCGCTTCACAGCGAAGTGCCCTCGGCTTCGCAGATTACGTGTATTCTACTCGGGAGTATGTTAAGCGAGTCAAAAAAGAATCTCAAGTACCAACTTCAGAATACTAATTAATATCGTCCAAAGCACAGACTCCTCTTCTTGAGACGCGTCTTCCGGGGCATAAGCGTGCTTGCGACTCGCATCAGTACCGTCCGAATAGGCGGGCTCACCGAACGGATGCGGCTCGAGCGTCGCGTCGTAGTAGACCTTCATCTCGAAGGCGCTCTCGAGGTGGGACGGGTGCCCGTAGACGCCGATGCCCACGGGGCGCCGGAAGTGCGCGGGGATGGAGACGGCGTCGGCGCCGCACGTGGCCGACTGCAGCTCGTACTCGTCGAAGCTGGGGTGCAGGGTGCTGTCGGACACGTACAGGTCGGCGTCGCCCCGCAGGCTGCGCATCCGGAGGACGATCTTCCCCTCGTGGTTTAACCTCAGGTAGCTGTAGTTCCCGGCTCCTACCTGACCCTGCACGACGTGCAGGAGGACCCAGCCCTCGGGCACCTCCTCCTCGTCCGAGGCCTGCGCCGAGGAGACGGCCTGCGACGCCAGGAGCAGCAGAAGCGCGCCCGCCCACGGAGCGGCCATGGCGGGGGCGCCGGGCGGAGGCCGTGCTCATTCGCCAGCGTCCTGCGGACAGACCACGGGGGCCGCTGAGCGCGTCCCGGCCGCCTGCGCGGGGCGCGAGGGGGCGGGAGGGGCAGAGGAGGGGAGCGCGCCGCGGTCGCACAGAGCGGGCGGCGGGGCGGGTCTCCACCCCGGGACTCACCTCCTCTCCCCGCAGGCGCCGCGCCGGGAGCTTCCGGGCCGGGCGTCCGCGCCGGAGGAGCCGGAAGGCAGGCGCGCGCGGAAGTGAGGCGTTCGGAGGAGCACGGTGCCCGGAAGTTGGGCGGCGCTCGGAAGTGAGGAAGGCTAGAACTTGACCGGCGCCCGGAAGTGAGGCAGAGCCCGGACGGGGACAGCGTTGTTTCCGGGTTATCGCGAGAACGGCGAGGGGGTGCGGACACAGCCGAGAGCTCGTAACCATGACGACGGGGGCGGGACGCTGGCCCTAAACTGAGCGGTGCTCAGCGGGATTGCGAGTACGCCCGGCCACCTGGCTGACTCAGGGATAGGTCTGAGGGGCCCCAGGTGAGACGCGCCTTGTTCTCTCTTAAAAGCGTGTTACTTCGTGAACTACTCCTAAGAGAAGCTTTAAAATGCAGTTGTGTTTATATTCAGGATTTATTTTGTTAACTTGGGATGTGGTGTTAATGGGTGCCTATTGGCCACTGAAACATACTTTCCCGAGAAAGATTATATTCGTTTAGCATCATACTTTTGTGTTGATCCCAGTCCCCGTGTTTCATTTTAGAACGTGCTGAATCACTTTTGTGGAAACTGGTGCAGTGTAAACATTAAAAACAGGCAACGACTCTTGTGCCCATTTTTATAGAACCTGAACTCTGTCAAGTAGCCACACGATGTGGGTTGGTCATGTTGCTGAGGAGACCGTCATGTGTTGGGTTAAAAAATGTGTCTGTTGGCGCTTTGAAGTGTTACATCTGTGTCACCTATAGGCGTGTAAAAGAGACTTGAGAGACTTAAGACTGATTATCTGAGGGGAGTGGTGTTGGTCTGCGTGAAGCTGGGGCGAGCTTCATCCAGGTGGAGAGCCACTGGTTTGCGGTGATGACGGAGGAAGCACTAGGGGACCTCCACACCTCCTGCAAGAAGCATCTGGTACCTGTGACATACCAATGAACCTGGGCCATTTCCAAGTTTAGCATTTTCCTGTCAAGAAAGCATATCAGACAGGAATACAAGGGAGTGTATAAAGATACACAGAGATGCATCACGAAATGACTTTAAAACTTCAGCATCGTTACTGTTATTGGTAGTCAGTGATTTGTGCTTGCCTAACAAGTCATGGTATGGACTGAAAAAAGCGCCCAGGCTAAAAGTTGAGATTATGTTTTATTCTGAGGACTTCAAGCTTGGAACGCAGCACCTCAGATGGCTCTGAGAGACTGCTTTGAAGAGGCAATGGGGGAGCCAGGATATATATAGGAGATTTTGTAACAAAAACCAGGTAGTCAGAACATCAAAAAATTACTGTTAATTAAATCCAGGGGTTTTGAAGAGTTGGACACAACTGGGCGATTGATTAACAACAACAAAGAAAACCCGATATCTCCATTTAAGGAATCTATCACTTTTCTTGGAGAAGGCAATGGCAACCCACTCCAGTACTCTTGCCTGGGAAATCTCATGGATGGAGGAGCCTGGTGGGCTGCAGTCCATGGGGTATTTTTTTTTTTTTTTAAGTTAAAGCAGCTAAATATAAACCTTTATTTATTAACTTAGGAAAGGCCTTAAAGACACAGGGAGGCCAGAGTGTAATTTGGTGCTTTCATACCTTTATGATCAACCATTGCTTCATGTTACACTAGTTCAGTTCTCCATGGGCCTAGAATTAGAACCTGTGTCCTATTCTGGTGAAGGCAGAGAGCTTTATATTTTCTTTAGCTACTAAGCAAGCCATCGAGGGCACGTTAATTATGGTGCCATGTATCATTTTACTGTGGGCACTCAACCTACTATCTGATTACCACACTGTTTTCCAAACTCAAGAATAAATTGGCACACTTCTGGCTGGGTTAGTCACTAAAAGAGAAAGACTATAATCTTTTTATAATGAAAAGGGAGTAATTTTCTGTCTCTAAAAATACACACATTTATACAAGGAAGAAAAAGCAGGAGATACAGAAGGTTTTAACCGTGGTGCCCCTTGAAAAGTAGAGATTACGTTTTTTTCTCTTGTATGGATTTTCCAATTTTGTGCAGTTTACGTGTTCTTTTGTGTAACTAAAGGGGCTTGAATGTACAGCCTACCCCTCTCTGAGATTGCTTTCTGTTCCGTGTTTCCTGACGCTTTTAGAACAATGGCCTCTTTAGTACACTTGTCACCACATTTTCTTAAAGTGCTTACGCAGCCTCAGATACACAGGCACCACATTGGAAGCTGACTGCAGTGTGTCTTCCCAGACTGCTCCTGGGATGTACATACGCGACTCTCAGACTGATTTTCTCTGGGAAGCCACAGCAAGGAGGCGGCCTAGGGAGGGAAAGGCCAACTGCATCATTTCTGTGCCGTTTAAACATTTTGCACTGTATGCTCTGGTAAATGAAAAGAGTTAAAGGGCGTCTGTCAGCAGTGACAGGCTCGTGCAGGAGCAAAGGGTCCTGGTGGGTGACAGCCGTTTCCTGCCTCCAGGGCCCTGTCCATCTCGCAGTCTCCTCACTAGGCCCCTCAAAGCCCCTGCAGCCGGCCAGGGCTGCGGGGAGAAGAGCGTAGCGCGGGGGGGTTTCCGGGCTCCTAAGTGGCCTAGGTTCGTCGTGCCGTAGACTCCCTGCTCCTTCCACAGCAGAATGCAGCCGCGCGGTGGCACCTGGCTGCTGGGGAAGCTGGCAGCGACGCGGGGAGGGCAGCCCCTGCCGGCGCTTCCGCGCTGGCGGCCGGACTTGCGCCGCGGTCCGGAAGCCCAGGCGCGCCCCGCACAGCCCCGCAGGGCCCTCCCGGCATGCGCCGCTCGCCCGGGGCGCCCGCGGGGCTCCTCGAGGTCCTGCGGCCGCCAGCGGCTCCCCGGCAGAGCCGCGCCGCGTCCTGAGCGAGCCGGGCGGCCGTGCGGGACGGGCTTCCCGGTGGACCCTGCTGTGGCCCGGAGGCGTGACGCCCCAGGTCCGCCCCTCAGCCCGTCCCCTCCGCGGGCGCCTGTGGCCTGAGGAGGGGCTGCGAGGAGGCGCCCAGGCCGTGGGTGGCCGGGCCCGCCGGGCCGTGGCCGTGGCCTCTGGGCTCCCGCCTGTGTGCCCTCCGCGTGCCCGCCGCCGGTGCCACCAGGCCCGGCTCTGCTCTTCCTTTGCACGCACTTGCTCGCTCCTCTGTCTTGAACCCGAGGGACTTAGACCTGGGGTTTGTGGAGCTAAAGGCTTGGGAGGGAAGGTGGCCGTGCCCGACCTGAGCTTCTCCGGAAGGAGAGTCTGGATGGCCCTGCTTTCGGGGGTGGAGGGGGCGCTGCAGTTTGTCTCCCAGGGTCCCCAGGCCTCTGGTTACGTTCTGTTCCACTCGTGTCTGTTCGCTGAAGCCAGCTTTACGCGTGGGCTACAAACACGGGTCCTTTCCCGCCATTTCCTCCAGGGCCGCAGGCTTAGTCTGCGGCCCATGAGCCTTCGCTTTGTCCCCGTGGCCCGCATGCCCCTGCCGCCGAGCGCCGGCCTGCGCGGTCACCGCCGTCCCCCTCGGGCGTCAGGGCGGCTGTCACAGGTACTCTCACCTGGCAGCGCGCCACACAGTAGGCCCACCTGGGCCGCACAGCAGGCGGCCCGGCGCGGCGGGTCAGGTGGCCCCACGGGGCAGCCGCTCGGCGGGCTCGCCGGCCCCGCGCACCTGCACCTCAGGCTGGGCCTTCTCCCTGCAGCTGGCGAGTGTGGTTTGGCGGCACTCCCGCGGCTCGGGGGGAAAGCGGAAGGGGCTTGGTGAGAACCTAGCAGGAGGTGCCACGCCTCCGAAGCAGGAAGGCAGGTGTTCCAGCAGCTGTGAGGAGTACAAGCGCTCAGAGGCGCTGGCGGGGGCTCCTCGGGCTGAGAGGAGGCTGGGCAGAGGTGAGCAGCCTCTGAGCGTCCTCTCCCCCGCGCCCGGAAGCGACTGGGAGACCAGGGCCGCCCGCTGGGCCTGGAGTCCAGGGTGACTGCCGTCAGCCGCGCCGCACACGCCACTCCCCGACCACCCCAGCTGCGGAGGCCGCCCTGGGGGAGCGGCCTCAGTCAGCCTGGCCTCCGACTCCAGACTCACTCCTGTCGCCAGCGTCTGCCAGGAGCCGCCCTGGGCCCGTCCTGAGGACAGGCCTCTCCTGGGGCGTGTAGCTGTGCAGCTTACACTAGCTCTGCGTGTGCGTGTGCGGCAGCTTACACTAGCTCTGCGTGTGCGTGTGTGGCAGCTTACACTAGCTCTGCGTGTGCGTGTGTGGCAGCTTACACTAGCTCTGCGTGTGCGTGTGTGGTTTCCTCTCATGTGTTCTTTGGTTGATACAGCCTCTGGAAAATAAAGGCATTCCTGCCAGCTGGATTGTTCTAGAGAGGGTTGAGAAAAATCCCTTTACTAGGAAATTTTTATCTGGTTGGTTTAATTTGCTAACAGAAAAGTCAGGTGAGGATAGCTTCCACCGGAACGTTTTATTCCGTTTTAATTGTGTTTGCCTTACAGGTTCATAAGAACTGCTCTGTCTTGATCCAGTGTGGGCGGGGTTCTTCCAGGTAGAATGTCTGACTTGTAGGCACAGCCACTATGCTGGCTCCTCATCCAAGAGGAAAGGAATATGCCTCTAGGAGAGCCAGGTGCCCACCTCCCCTCTGGTGTGTGCAGTCCTGATGTCACCCAGGGTCAGAGAAACTTGCTCTGGAGCTCAGACTCCACCCCTCTGAAAGTCACATGAGAAGAGCTGCCATCTTGCTGTGACAGTGGGCAGAGCGAGCCGTCCCCAGTAGCCTGAAATGCTGGTGGGGAGGGTGTGCCGCTGGCTGCCATGGTCCTCGCCTGCTGGGGTCCAGCCCCGGTGGACCCAGGGTGATTGGAAGGTGAGACGGAGTTGGCGTCCTAGGAAAAAACTTATTTAATTACAGATAGAGAGATTAGAAATGGATAGTGTAGTAGGAAAATTAGTGGAGAAAAAGAGGCTGAATAACTTGGTAATTCAGCCAGAAAAACGGGGAGCAAGAAAGAAGCGACATGGGGGAATCAGCCTTTCCAGAAACTGATCCCATTTCTTTATTTTTTAGGTTTGCTTATATACCTTTTGATAGGGATGAATACAGAGTCACACGGGGGTCAGCAGTCCTGACCTTTATCAAAATCAGGTGCTTTACATATAAAAAGGTCTTAGGGGTTTTACATCATCTTCTGGCCGTGAGGCCTGCTGACATTTTACAACTCTTTCTGTTAACCAAAAAACTTATTTTTTCCAAGGGTGTTTTTTTCTTAAACCAGGCACCACCCTCCAAATAAAGTTGCATTCCTATAGGGTGAGGGTGTAGTGAGTTACAGTCAAGAAAGGAATATATTTAACCCAAGGTTAACATGATTAATCTTAGAGGTTAATACTTATTTCTCCTATATGCTAGTTATATTCATTATAAGGGCAGGGATTATGGAGATTTAGCAGCAAACATCAGCCCAACAAATGAAAATCCTTCACCAATGTTCCCCTTAAGATCTGTTTAGTCTTAAGATAGTGATAAAGTTACATTTTTACATAGCAAGGACACAGTGATTTATAACAAAGTACAATGGTCTATAACAAAAGAGAAAATTCATTAACTTAAAAAGTCTAGTATTGCTAACCTTAAAAACTACTATATTTCCTTTTCTATATTCCAAATACCTTGATTAACATATTCCCAGGTGCCTAAGGATATGGAGGCCTGGCGGCAATCATTGACTCAACAATGAGAAAAGCCCTATGCTAATTAAGACTCTCAAAATGCTCCAAACTCTCTGTACTGTTTATGGTTGAGAGATAGTAAACAATCATGTGTGCAGTGGCAGGAGTATAGATAATCTTGTCACACAAGCTAGTTTGCCAGCAGAGAGGTTTGACCTGAGACACCCTTGTCCCACCCAGGGCAGGGAATTAGCAGCAATTATTGGCACAACAAATGAAAAATGCTTCACCAATATAATTCCTAACCAACCCACTATACTAATAATTTCTAACTTCCCAAAGGAATCTGCCTTTAGTAAGTCCAAGACATGGCTGGACGAACCTGTATAGGTAGGCTAGATAACCTTCAGAGGAGTTCGTAAGTTGAAACACTCTTGTCACGCCCAGGAATTTTTATTGACTTGGAGATGCACGTTTACTCCTTCTCCGAGGAAACCGGTGGGGAACAGCCCCCCATAAAGTCAGAAGTGTAGGTGAGAGCATGAAATAGTAAAGTAGGTAGACTCTGGTTGTGGGGGTAGATGCTCCGGAACGGGGTTTTCTGAGGCTTGATCACGCTTTTGCATACGCCAAGCCTCCTTCCTCATGACCGAGCCCGGCTCCCAGGTGCCTTCATCCCCTGCCCCACTCCGCTCTCACCTGCCTCCTGAACTGCAGGTGGGCCTGCAGGCCTTGGTGTGGGGCCGTGCACACTGCATGTCCCAGTCCATTACGGCTGCTGAGACGGAGGGAAACCTCATCAGGCCCAAGACAGAAGGAGCAGACGTCTATGCTGGGGCCCCGTGGCCCAGACCGGGGCCCGCTCCTCCTTCACAGGGCATCCGCACTCCGGCGCAGCTCCTGCCTTCTCATGGGGTTCTGTCCCGCAGAGAGAACCCTTGCAGCCGTGGCTGACGATCCACCAGGTGTCCACCCACGGCAGATTACCCTTTAGGACTGTCATGGACCTCCACTGGTTGGCATCTGGGGGCAAGTCTGAAAGTCCCCACGAAGAAATAAGGGACCGGCCGTGGGCTGGCTGTGAGGGCAGAGACAGGGAGGCTTAGCCTTCCCTTCGGCTGGACGCCCGGAAGCTAGGACAGCAGCTGTGCAGCAGTGAGACCTGGGCTGGGGCAGAGAGGTCTCCACGGGGAGGGGCCGTGGACTGTGCGCTGGCTGGCCTGTCGTGCTCACAGGGCTGCCGTCCAGGCTGTCTGGGCCAGGTCCCAGTCTGGACTTGGGATCAGCCCGTCTCTCCCTCCCGGCCGCTCTCGACGCTCACCCTCACACGCTGCTGCCAGATGACCACGTGTCTCCTGAACGCCAGCCCTGCTTGCCTCGCTTCATTGTTTAGCAACCACCAGAAGTGCCCCAGGGTCATGTGAGCGTCAGGACGACCCTGCTCCGTGATCAGTTCGGTGGCCACCGTGCCATGACTGCCCTCAAGGGCGCCAGATCCCACCTCCTGCCCCTGTCCCGTCTCTGCGGGTCCTGCCCACAGAGTCCTCTTCTGCCCTAACTGCTACTTCGCCAAGAGGCCTGTGCAGGCCGAGTCCACACCAGCAGCCTGGTGGCCACAGGCCTGGGTCCTCTGAGTCCATCCGACCAGCCTGGTGCCGGGCGGTCAGGCCCTTGCTCTTGCCTTTGTCAGTGGTCATGTCCCTAGGTTTCAGGTGCACAGGGAGCCTGTGAGGGGTTGTGGGGCAGAGTGGAAGCAGGGTTACCCGGAGCTGCTGCCTCGTGTGTTAGCTGGGGACAGGGTCTGAATTTCTGTCCATGTCTCATTGATTTATGCTTTATAAGACACGGCCAGTGAACCAGTGGTTACGTTATCTGAGATAGTCAACTCGAATGACAGAATGTTGTACAATAGTCGACTGGATCCCAGATGAGCAGTAGATAGCAATGTATTGTGCAGTTTTCCACCGACCAGCGTAGGAGGTGGCTTTGTATCCTCACTGGTGACAGCCGTCGACTCTGGCCGTGATCTGGACGTGCGGCTCACGGCTGGTGACGACCAGGCCTCTGCGAGGGTGGCGTTCCCTCTGTTACCAGCAGGGGCTGCAGACGCCCCACGTCTCTGGGTGTGCTCAGTGGGAGCCACAGGGCTGGAGCTCAGGCCTGCATGACTTGAAAGCCTGTGGGAGCAGTGAGCAGTCATGGCAGGGAACCTCTGGACTGGCCAGGGCTTCTGTTTTCTCTTTCTTGAGGGAGAAGAGGGGAGATGAGTCACGAGGTGTGCCATGCGTGTGTGCTCATGCTGGTGATTGTGGTGGGCATTAAGCATCATGCCCATGGGCGTTCATATGTTCTTGGGGCTCCAGGTGGAAGATGGAAGAACCACGAGAGGCTTTCTCCAGGAATGATGGCCGTGCGGGTGATATCGTGGTGGAAAAGTTCCTGGTGGATTCCGTGAAGCCTGCATCCCACGTTGGGCTCGCCTGCAGTGGGCAGTGCTGCGCTTTCCCTTCGGATGGAAACGAGCTTTGCATATGGGACACCAAGGACCCTCCTCACCAGGTGTGAACGTTACACGTGTATCGTGCTCTGTCAGAGACTTGCCATCACTGCTCGGTGTCCCTGATGCTGCTGGCATGGTTTTGCCCTCTGTGGATTCAGCTGCCAGCTCTGGGAGGAAAATGCTAGCAAAACGAAACATACTATGATTTGATTTTTAGGAATTAAACTGTCTGGAATCACTTTATTTAAAAATAAATTTAAATTACTTAAAATTTTTTCTTGAATAAGAGTGTAAGCAAGGAAAAGTTCATCTTAACACTATCAAGACAAGTCGAACTTTTGGATTTTTAGATTTTAAAAAATTTATTTTCTTAGATAAAAAAATGCCCATGGTCATTCATATGTTCTTGGGGCCCCGGTTCTTGAGCCACTTCCCTGGTGGCTCAGAGGGTAAGGAGTCTGCCTGTAGTGAGGGAGACTCGGGTTCGATCCCTGGGTTGGGAAGATCCCCTGGAGAAGGAAATGGCAACCCACTCCAGCATTCTTGCCTGGAGAATTCCATGGACAGAGGAGCCTGGCAGGCTGCAGTCCATGGGGTCACAAAGACTGAGTGACTTCACCTCATTTTTTAGTTTTTATTTTGATTATTTTAATACTGCATTTAAGGGAGTTTATTGTGTTTGTTGCAGAGCTTTTAACATCAAACTGATAGAGTTGTAAAGACATCAGGTGCGTTTTGCTAATGTTTGAGCTTAGTATAACCGGTGTGATGCATTGCGCGTTCTTTTTTGCTGCTTACTTTGATTCCCGAGTTCATGTTCCTGAGATTCACCTGTGTTCCGTTTGTTATGGTGCAGTGTGGCTAGACCACACTTTATGGTTCTGCTGTTACTGGAGATTTGGTTTGTTTCCGTATTTGATTGCTACAAACATTTTTTTATACATCTTTTGATACACATGTGTATACAATTTCTGAGTCTTAAGGAGTGCATATATTTAGTCTAAAAGTTAAGCCAGGATTTCTGAAGTGATTGTTCCAACCTCTTGTCCTTCACATGGTGGGTGAGACTTCCAGTTGATCCACATCCTCACCCACAGTTCGTTGTTCTAACTTTGTCCCTCCTTGTGGGTGTACTGGTATTTGACTATGATTTGGAGTTCCCTGACGATTGGTGAGCTCTAGCGCCTTGGAGCACGTCTGCTGTGGGTGTGCCCGTCTGGCCGTTCTCTTCGGTGACATAACGTGTTCAATCTCTTGCCCTGGTTCCCTACTCGATCATCTGTCTTATTGACTTGAGAGAGTTTTTTGTGTATTCTAAATATAAGCTTTGTGTTGCTTTGCGCTTTCTAGAGTTTTACGTAAGTGGAATCAGGCAGCTTTAACTCTTCCATCGACTTCTTTCGCTCAG
This sequence comes from Oreotragus oreotragus, assembly GCA_006410675.1. Classification (NCBI taxonomy): domain Eukaryota; kingdom Metazoa; phylum Chordata; class Mammalia; order Artiodactyla; family Bovidae; genus Oreotragus; species Oreotragus oreotragus. The sequence goes on along the minus strand of SJYX01019658.1, from coordinate 87,906 downwards.
AGTAGTTGTTCCCAGATTTGTCTACATAGCTGCAAGTGTCAGCAGTTTGTTCTCTTTTTGTTACTGAGTAGTATTCCGCCATGTGGATAGACTGTGATTGGTCTTTATCCTTTCTCCTCTCGATGCACACCGAGGCTATTTTTTTTGCCTGTTATAAAGGAGGTTGCTGTGAGCGTTTGTGTATCTTGTCTCACCCATGTCAGGTAGGTGTCAGTTGGGTCAGGCTGGTTGACGGTGTGCTCTTTCGGTCCCCTCTTTATGACCACTTGCTCCTTCAGTTACTGAGGCGTCCTGAAGCCTGTGACCACACGTGGGCTTGTCTGTTTCTCTCCTGCTAGGTCTGCTCCATGTGTTTTGAAGCGCCGTTAGGCAGCAAATGTTTGGTGTCTTTATCTTCTTGATGAAGTGACTCCACCAACGTGGCAGGCCGTGCTTTGCCTCTTCTAATACTTCTTACTCTGGAATTTGGGTACTCTTTTCTTTTTGGAGTCTACTTTATACTTGTTTTTTTTTTTTTTTTTT
>SJYX01019658.1:73080-87287 GCA_006410675.1 Oreotragus oreotragus | reverse complement strand
TATTTTCTTCTTTTTTTTTTTTTTTTTTTTTTTTTGTATTTTAAGACTATTATTTTTTAAGAGCAGTTTTAAGTTTGCAGCAAAATTGAGGGGAAAGTAGAGGTTTCCTTTATCTCTCTGCCCCCGAACACGCATTTCCTCCCCCAGGCCAGCATCCCTACATGGTCCATCTGTCGCCGTCGATGGCCCTGCATCGATGTTGTTTTTCCCTGAAGCCTTAGAGTTGATGTGTGCACTCTGTGGGTTTGGACAGGTGTCCAGTGACATGATAGCATCGGGCAGCGTCCTTCCCCTGCTGAAAGTCCTCTGGGCTCTGCCTGCTCGTCTCTGCCCCTGACCCCTCAGCCTGGCAGCCGCTGACCTTTCACCAGCTCCGTAGTTTTCTCTTCTCCAGGATGCTGTCTGTTGGAAGCATACAGTATGTAGCCTTTACAGATTGATTTCTTTCACTAGTAATTTGCATTGAAGTTTTCTCCATGTCTTTTCTTGGCTTGATAGCTGATTTCTTTTCAGTGTGGAATAATATTTTCTTGTCTGGATGGTGCAGAGATTATTTATTCACTCACCTACTGGAGTTGCTTTCAAGTTTTTGCAATTAGGAATACAGCGGTGGTAAACATCAATTTTTGTGCGGACGTAAATTTTCAAAGTGAAGTGAAGTGAAGTGAAAGTCGCTCAGTCATGTCTGACTCTCTGTGACCCCACAGACGGTATAGCTCATGGATTCTCCAGGCCAGTGGAGCCTTTCCCTTCCCCAGGGGGTCTTCCTGACCCAGCAATCGATCTGGGGTCTCCTGCATTGCAGGCAGATTCTTTACCAGCTGAGCTCTGAGGGGAGCCAACTCCTTTGGTAAATAGGAAGGAGCAGGATTGCTGAGTCCTATGGCGCGTACGTTTCACTCTGTCAGCAAGTGGCCCTGGCAGAGGATGAGGGTTCCTCTTGCTCCACGCCCTTGTCGGCACTTGGCGTTGTCTCCTCTGGGTCCTAGCTGTGTTGACAAGTGTGCAGTTTTCAGCCTGAGCGCCCCTGATGGCCGCACTCCGTGCTCGCCACTGACAAGTGTGCAGTTTTCAGCCTGAGCGCCCCTGATGGCCGCGCTCCACGCTCGCCACTGACAAGTGTGCAGTTTTCAGCCTGAGCGCCCCTGATGGCCGCGCTCCACGCTCGCCACTGACAAGTGTGCAGTTTTCAGCCTGAGCGCCCCTGATGGCCGCGCTCCACGCTCGCCACTGACAAGTGTGCAGTTTTCAGCCTGAGCGCCCCTGATGGCCGCGCTCCACGCTCGCCACTGACAAGTGTGCAGTTTTCAGCCTGAGCGCCCCTGATGGCCGCGCTCCACGCTCGCCACTGACAAGTGTGCAGTTTTCAGCCTGAGCGCCCCTGATGGCCGCGCTCCACGCTCGCCACTGACAAGTGTGCAGTTTTCAGCCTGAGCGCCCCTGATGGCCGCGCTCCACGCTCGCCACTGACAAGTGTGCAGTTTTCAGCCTGAGCGCCCCTGATGGCCGCGCTCCACGCTCGCCACTGACAAGTGTGCAGTTTTCAGCCTGAGCGCCCCTGATGGCCGCGCTCCACGCTCGCCACTGACAAGTGTGCAGTTTTCAGCCTGAGCGCCCCTGATGGCCGCGCTCCACGCTCGCCACTGACAAGTGTGCAGTTTTCAGCCTGAGCGCCCCTGATGGCCGCGCTCCACGCTCGCCACTGACAAGTGTGCAGTTTTCAGCCTGAGCGCCCCTGATGGCCGCGCTCCACGCTCGCCACTGACAAGTGTGCAGTTTTCAGCCTGAGCGCCCCTGATGGCCGCGCTCCACGCTCGCCACTGACAAGTGTGCAGTTTTCAGCCTGAGCGCCCCTGATGGCCGCGCTCCACGCTCGCCACTGACAAGTGTGCAGTTTTCAGCCTGAGCGCCCCTGATGGCCGCGCTCCACGCTCGCCACTGACAAGTGTGCAGTTTTCAGCCTGAGCGCCCCTGATGGCCGCGCTCCACGCTCGCCACTGACAAGTGTGCAGTTTTCAGCCTGAGCGCCCCTGATGGCCGCGCTCCACGCTCGCCACTGACAAGTGTGCAGTTTTCAGCCTGAGCGCCCCTGATGGCCGCGCTCCACGCTCGCCACTGACAAGTGTGCAGTTTTCAGCCTGAGCGCCCCTGATGGCCGCGCTCCACGCTCGCCACTGACAAGTGTGCAGTTTTCAGTCTGAGCGCCCCTGATGGCCGCGCTCCACGCTCGCCACTGACAAGTGTGCAGTTTTCAGCCTGAGCGCCCCTGATGGCCGCGCTCCACGCTCGCCACTGACAAGTGTGCAGTTTTCAGCCTGAGCGCCCCTGATGGCCGCGCTCCACGCTCGCCACTGACAAGTGTGCAGTTTTCAGCCTGAGCGCCCCTGATGGCCGCGCTCCACGCTCGCCACTGACAAGTGTGCAGTTTTCAGCCTGAGCGCCCCTGATGGCCGCGCTCCACGCTCGCCACTGACAAGTGTGCAGTTTTCAGCCTGAGCGCCCCTGATGGCCGCGCTCCACGCTCGCCACTGACAAGTGTGCAGTTTTCAGCCTGAGCGCCCCTGATGGCCGCGCTCCACGCTCGCCACTGACAAGTGTGCAGTTTTCAGCCTGAGCGCCCCTGATGGCCGCGCTCCACGCTCGCCACTGACAAGTGTGCAGTTTTCAGCCTGAGCGCCCCTGATGGCCGCGCTCCACGCTCGCCACTGACAAGTGTGCAGTTTTCAGCCTGAGCGCCCCTGATGGCCGCGCTCCACGCTCGCCACTGACAAGTGTGCAGTTTTCAGCCTGAGCGCCCCTGATGGCCGCGCTCCACGCTCGCCACTGACAAGTGTGCAGTTTTCAGCCTGAGCGCCCCTGATGGCCGCGCTCCACGCTCGCCACTGACAAGTGTGCAGTTTTCAGCCTGAGCGCCCCTGATGGCCGCGCTCCACGCTCGCCACTGACAAGTGTGCAGTTTTCAGCCTGAGCGCCCCTGATGGCCGCGCTCCACGCTCGCCACTGACAAGTGTGCAGTTTTCAGCCTGAGCGCCCCTGATGGCCGCGCTCCACGCTCGCCACTGACAAGTGTGCAGTTTTCAGCCTGAGCGCCCCTGATGGCCGCGCTCCACGCTCGCCACTGACAAGTGTGCAGTTTTCAGCCTGAGCGCCCCTGATGGCCGCGCTCCACGCTCGCCACTGACAAGTGTGCAGTTTTCAGCCTGAGCGCCCCTGATGGCCGCGCTCCACGCTCGCCACTGACAAGTGTGCAGTTTTCAGCCTGAGCGCCCCTGATGGCCGCGCTCCACGCTCGCCACTGACAAGTGTGCAGTTTTCAGCCTGAGCGCCCCTGATGGCCGCGCTCCACGCTCGCCACTGACAAGTGTGCAGTTTTCAGCCTGAGCGCCCCTGATGGCCGCGCTCCACGCTCGCCACTGACAAGTGTGCAGTTTTCAGCCTGAGCGCCCCTGATGGCCGCGCTCCACGCTCGCCACTGACAAGTGTGCAGTTTTCAGCCTGAGCGCCCCTGATGGCCGCGCTCCACGCTCGCCACTGACAAGTGTGCAGTTTTCAGCCTGAGCGCCCCTGATGGCCGCGCTCCACGCTCGCCACTGACAAGTGTGCAGTTTTCAGCCTGAGCGCCCCTGATGGCCGCGCTCCACGCTCGCCACTGACAAGTGTGCAGTTTTCAGCCTGAGCGCCCCTGATGGCCGCGCTCCACGCTCGCCACTGACAAGTGTGCAGTTTTCAGCCTGAGCGCCCCTGATGGCCGCGCTCCACGCTCGCCACTGACAAGTGTGCAGTTTTCAGCCTGAGCGCCCCTGATGGCCGCGCTCCACGCTCGCCACTGACAAGTGTGCAGTTTTCAGCCTGAGCGCCCCTGATGGCCGCGCTCCACGCTCGCCACTGACAAGTGTGCAGTTTTCAGCCTGAGCGCCCCTGATGGCCGCGCTCCACGCTCGCCACCTGCGCGTCTTCTTTGGTGAGGTGTCTCTTAAGGCCCTTTGCCCATTTTTAACTGAGTGGCTTATTTCCTCGTGTCTTAAGACGTCTTCGTATGTTTGGGACAGCAGTCCTCCATCAGATACGTCTTTTGGAAATGTTTTCTGCCAGCCTGTGGTTTTTGTTTCTGTTCTCTTGATAGCGTCTTTCATGGAGCAGGAAATTTCAGTGTTACGGAAGCGCAGCTTATCAGTTCTCACTTTCATGGGTCATGTCTTTCGTGTCTCATCTAAAAAGTCATTGCCAAGCTCAGGTCATCCAGAGTTTGTCTGTGTTGCCTTTTGGAAGCGTATAGTTTTCCCCACTGTATTGCCTTTGTTTCTCTATGAATGGTCTGCTGACTGTTTCTGGCTCTCTCTTCTCTCCCAGTGATCTGTTTGTCCTTTCTTTTGCCAGCGTCACACAGCCTTGATCAGTGGAGCTTTAGAGTAAGCCTTGAACTCAGGTACGTCAGTCAGTCCTCCACCTGTGCTGTTTTACAATATTATGTGGCTGTTGTATCTTTTGCCCTCGCCAAAATAAACTTCAGAGTAAGTTTGTTGATTTCCTTTGGACTATATTGAATCTATAGATCAAGCTGGGAAGAACCGACATATTAATAATATTGAGCCTCCCTGTCCGTGAACATGGACTATCTCTCCACTGATCTAGTTGTTCTTATAATTTTCCAACCTTGTGTACATGGAGTAACACCACTTGGTCACGGTTATGATTCTTTTTATGAATTATTTGGTTTGATCTGGTAATATTGTAAATATTTGGTGGGGATTTCTGCATCTCTGTTCAGGAGAGAAACTGGTTTGTGACTTTCTTCTCTCGGCATGGCTCTGTGTGGCTCTGGTATCCAGGTAATGCTCGCTTCAGAGAGCCAGCAAGGAAGTAGTCCTTCTGTTTCTTCTGAAAAGAAGTGTTTCCTCTAATTTTTCTTCTGTTTTCTGAAAGATATTTGGTAGAGTTGGCAACATGCCCCTCCCTCCCACCTTGGGAGGCTGTATTTCTTTTTTAAAGCAGAAATTTGTTAAAATCCACCCACTGCATTTTAAAGGGGAGACGTACAGAGTGTCAAGCTTATGGCTTTTGAGTCTGTTCTCAGGAGTACTTTGTAGCGGGATGGAATTCTTTGCTCACCTCCCAGTAGGATTGTTCCGTTTATGCCCAGACAGTAACGCACTTAGTTGCACCATTTCTGTGCCCAAACCCATAAGCACCTTGCTTCCCAAGTACTTAGTCAGGAGCGTGGCTATCTTCACCGTAGAAGCAGCCTCGGTGCTGGAATCCTTCCTCTCAGCCTTCTTCTCTGATCTGAATTCTTCGCTGACTTCAGTACTCTCTGATGTCTGAGAAAAAAAATTTTTTTTTTTTTTTTGGCAAAGTGTCTCTTTTATCTTGTCCTTCTCATGGGAAGGTTGGTACAGATGAACCCACCTGCCATGGGCATAGGAGGGACTCTCCTGGGCCTCCCACTGGAGGCAGAGCTCCCACAGCAGAAGGCATGCTGTCCACATGAGGTTGGCTTGAGGGCACCTCTGCCTCCTGGGGCAATCACGGCCGGTCCCCACACTCTCCTGGTGTGTCCTCTCTTCCTCGTGCTGTTCACACCGACTCCCCACCCTCCCCTGGTGTGTCCTCTCTCCTTGCACTGTATTCACACAGGGTCTCAGCCTTACTGCTGACTGTCTCCTCCTGTCTTTCCTTCATCCCTTCAGTCCACTGGTCACCCCTCCCTCCTCCTTGGCTCAAGCCTCCGTTTTTTCTCCTCTGCAGCGTTTTGCTTCCTCTGTGTCCCACCCTTGTCTCTCTTCTGAACCTTCAGGAATGTGTGTTCCTGAAAAGCCAGCCCTGGCCACGGCACACTTCTGCACGCACAGTGCTGGCCTGTGCTTTTCTGTAGCTCCATCCTAGCTCCCTACGTGGTTGTCAGGGCATTGGCACGTGGCCGAGACGCCCTCGAGCTGCGTCTTCTTGCTTTGTTCATACCAGCTGTTCCTCCTGCCAGATCCTTGCCACTGTCCTTATCCTTCAGTGTTTAGCACAGCTGTCACCCCTCTGGCATGGAGTCGGGATGCCACGTGCATTGTTAATTAATCAATAGGGAAAAAACAGAAGGAAGAGGTAATCATTTGATTTCTGTGCCATTAGTGATACCAAGTCGGGGAAGGCAATGGCACCCCACCCCAGTACTCTTGCCTGGAAAGTCCAATGGACGGAGGAGCCTGGTGGGCTGCAGTCCATGGGGTCGCTAACAGTCGGACAGACTGAGCGACTTCACTTTCACTTTTCTCTTTCATGCATTGGAGAAGGAAATGGCAACCCACTCCAGTATTCTTGCCTGGAGAATCCCAGGGATGGGGGAGCCTGGTGGGCTGCCGTCTATGGGGTCACACAGAGTCGGACACAACTGAAGTGACTTAGCAGCAGTAGCAGCAGCAGTGATACGAAGTAACAGTGAAATACTTAACCCAAGAGAGTAATTTAATGGTACATAAACAGTAATTTTAATAGATGAAAGTAGAAATGAATATATGAAATACATGTTTGAAGAACACAATCCATTTAATATCTTAGGATTGAGGTTTATGTTACGTTCTTTTTTATTAAAAAATGTTTTCTATAATCTGTGGTCTCTTTTTTCTTACTCTCCAGCTGATGATCCTAAAAGGACACCGTCAGCCCATCACTGCCGTGACATTTGGGAGCAGACAGAGCCCGCTTCTGGTCTGTTCTGCATCACTAGATTGTGTCATGATGTGGGACCTGGATGAGTGCAGACGGGAAGAGCTTCAAGGTGACGGGGCTTTAAACACATTTAAAATGCACAAAGGGAATGACTTGTTTTAAATGCGCTTGGTGACCGAAGTGTTTTGGGATCATTTTTGATGCCTTTAACCTTGAAACTTGGTGTCTAAGCTGGATGTTCTGTGTGGGAAGTAGACTGGGCCACTCAGAACTGCTGACCTTGGCTGATACCATGGGCTCATTAATTTTCGTCTTAAGACCGTCTGTTTCTGAAATTGGTGATTTTTGTGGAACTCTGAAAGCAGATTGACAAGTTGAAACTGAGACAGAAGTGAATCTACAGCTTAGTGTGGGAGACAGACTGGAGCATGTGAACCAGCAGTGAGTAGGGAAAGGAACCTTGGTGTGGGCAGGGAATGCGGCAGGACCTGCTCAGTGCTGCAGGTTCTACAAGGGCGGGCTTTGGGCCGGAGGAGGAGGGTCACTGCAGGAGCTGCTGATTGAAGAGCTGAGAACCAGCCCGTGTGGTTGGAGCTCAGTGACGTTAGGAGAGTTTTATCGGGTGAAGTCAGAGAGTCAGGTGGGCCACAGAACTAGAACAAATAATTAAAAAATTTGTATGGAAACATGAGAGATATGGAGAAAACCTTGAGAAATACGGATGGAGATGGAGGAATCAGGCTCCCTGACTTCAGACTATGCTGCAGAGTTACAGTCTTCCAAGCAGCATGGCGCTAGTGCTGAAGCAGATGCCTCGATCAGTGGAACAAATGGGGAGCTGGCTTATTGGTTTTGCTTACTGGCATCTAAATGCCTCCTGCCTGCCCACCCGGTAAGGCCTCCTTGGAGGCGGGGTTTCTCTCTCTGGTTTCTGGATGTGTCCTAGGCCTGAGGGTGTCCAGGGAGGGACGAGCACGTGCTGAGCACGTGGCGGCAGGTCTGGGCGGTGGCCCCCGGGACACTCGCAGGTGAGGCCACAGGCTGGCTTGCAGCACCACCGTGGGGCTTGCAGGCCGGCCTGACAGCTCCTCCTCCTGGTGGTGGTGAGGGTCTGGGCTGGAACTGAGGCTCAGGTGGGCACAGCTCCCCTTCCGCCTGCTTGACACAGGCCTTGGCTGGTCAGTGGCAGGGTGTGGAGCCAGGGCGGCATAGGGAGGAGGAGGGAGGAGGAGGGAGGGCTGGGACCCATGATTCGCCCCAGGAGTGTGTCATGGGTGGTTCCCCAAGATACATTATCCTTCCTGACATGCAGTCACTTCCCTGTGGCCAGTCCCTGGGTTCCGTGTATTTCCAGAAGAACTTTCGAATGTTTTTAATTCTCTTGAAGAGCCAAATTCAGACCAAAGCTCATGGTCTTCTGTACATAGTCCTAGAGCAGAGGATTTTCCTGTCAACATTTCCCAGAGGTCATTGCAGGTGTTGCTGAGTGGCCTTGACAGGCCGACGCTGATAACCGAATTCCCTGCAGGGCGACTTCCGTGGGGGACCGTTCTCGGCGCCCTCTTGGGAAGGGTGCTGTGTCTGAGGCTTAGTCCCGATGATCGAGTGTTGGCAGTGTGTGTGAAGAACAAAGTGCTCATGCTGGGCCTTGAGGTGAGATCCCCTGGGCCACGGGCCCCAGACGTGGGCCCCTCCCACCTCTTCTTGGCAGAGCGCCTCACTGTGCCTGCTTCTGTGAGGGTGTTTGCCCGGGGCTGCCCAGGACTCCCTGTTGGCTGGGCATCTGAATTTTAGCTTCCAGGTTTATGTGCAGGAAGTTTCGCATTTGGGTGAGGGGATTATGTAGAAACTGTTTTCTGTGAGCTTCATATAACTTCTTAACAATAATGGCCAGAACACTCAGTGCCTGGCCTTCCTTCACCAATCCCCAGAGCCGGTCCCCGCTGACTGAGCTGGATGGCCACCACGGCCCAGTGACCGCGGCTGAGTTTTGTGCTTGGCAGTCACACATCCTCATCTCGGCGTCCGAGGACAGAAGCTTCAAGGTATGGGGCGGGCGTCAGAACGTCGGGGCGTGTGAATGCTTTGCGCTGTGCTTCTGGTTCCTGGCCACTGCCAAACGTGAAATGTCCGAGGGACGACTGCCCTCAACCTGAGTCTGATGTTTTGGCTTGTCACCAGGCGACTGTGGGGAGCCAGGGCCCACAGCACCATCTGCTGACTCCAGGGGGCAGAGTCTGGTGCAGGACCCTCCTCCTGGAACTGGGGCCTTGCAGGGACTGGCACCTTAACTCACCTCCATGGTGTTCCCTGGAGCCACTTTCCAATAGCAGAATATTCAGTCAGAGCTCAACTGGGCTTGAGAGGAGAGTAACTCAAAATGTAACCTCAGGTCCCATCCACCTCGCAGTCAGTTCACCGTGGTCATTACCTGGCTGAGACATGAGGACGTCGTATGTTGTAACTGAAGGAAATGGAGGGTAGGTAGCAGGCGTCTGCAGACAGAGGGAGAAGGGAGACTCTAAATCCTTCCCTCATCGCCTTGAAGTTCTTGCTACTGGCTTGACAAAGGTCCCCTCCCCGCTCAGCTGGGGGACCCTGGCTCCCTGCTCTGAGGCACAGTTGGGGCTGGAACCCCGGCTCCCTGTTCAGCAGAGGAACCCAGGCTCCCTGCTCAGCAGGGGGACCCCGGCTCCCCGCTCTGAGCCTGGAACCCCGGCTCCCCGCTCTGAGGCTGGAACCCCAGCTTCCCGCTCAGCAGGGGGACCCCAGCTCCCTGCTCTGAGGCTGGAACCCCGGCTCCCTGCCCAGCCAGTGGACCCCAGCTCCCCGCTCTGAGGCACAGTCAGGGCTGAAACCCCGGCTCCCCGCTCAGCAGGGGGATCCTGGCTCCCTGCTCTGAGGCTGGAACCCCAGCTCCGCGCTCAGCAGAGGAACCCCGGCTCCCTGCTCAGCAGGGGGACCCTGGCTCCCTGCTCTGAGGCTGGAACCCCGGCTCCCTGCCCAGCCAGTGGACCCCAGCTCCCCGCTCTGAGGCACAGTCAGGGCTGAAACCCCGGCTCCCCGCTCAGCAGGGGGACCCTGGCTCCCTGCTCTGAGGCTGGAACCCCAGCTCCGCGCTCAGCAGAGGAACCCCGGCTCCCTGCTCAGCAGGGGGACCCTGGCTCCCCGCTCTGAGGCACGGTCGGGGCTGGAACCCCGGCTCCCCGCTCAGCAGGGGGACCCTGGCTCCCTGCTCTGAGGCTGGAACCCCAGCTCCGCGCTCAGCAGAGGAACCCCGGCTCCCTGCTCAGCAGGGGGACCCTGGCTCCCCGCTCTGAGGCACGGTCGGGGCTGGAACCCCGGCTCCCCGCTCAGCAGGGGGACCCTGGCTCCCCGCTCTGAGGCTGGAACCCCGGCTCCCCGCTCAGCAGAGGAACCCCGGCTCCCTGCTCAGCAGGGGGACCCTGGCTCCCCGCTCTGAGGCACGGTCGGGGCTGGAACCCCGGCTCCCCGCTCAGCAGGGGGACCCTGGCTCCCCGCTCTGAGGCTGGAACCCCGGCTCCCCGCTCAGCAGAGGAACCCCGGCTCCCTGCTCAGCAGGGGGACCCCGGCTCCCCGCTCTGAGGCTGGAACCCCGGCTCCCCGCTCAGCAGAGGAACCCCGGCTCCCTGCTCAGCAGGGGGACCCCGGCTCCCCGCTCTGAGGCTGGAACCCCGGCTCCCCGCTCAGCAGAGGAACCCCGGCTCCCTGCTCAGCAGGGGGACCCCGGCTCCCCGCTCTGAGGCTGGAACCCCGGCTCCCCGCTCAGCAGAGGAACCCCGGCTCCCTGCTCAGCAGGGGGACCCCGGCTCCCCGCTCTGAGGCTGGAACCCCGGCTCCCCGCTCAGCAGAGGAACCCCGGCTCCCTGCTCAGCAGGGGGACCCCGGCTCCCCGCTCTGAGGCTGGAACCCCGGCTCCCCGCTCAGCAGAGGAACCCCGGCTCCCTGCTCAGCAGGGGGACCCCGGCTCCCCGCTCTGAGGCTGGAACCCCGGCTCCCCGCTCAGCAGAGGAACCCCGGCTCCCTGCTCAGCAGGGGGACCCTGGCTCCCCGCTCTGAGGCACGGTCGGGGCTGGAACCCCGGCTCCCCGCTCAGCAGGGGGACCCTGGCTCCCCGCTCTGAGGCTGGAACCCCAGCTCCCCGCTCAGCAGAGGAACCCCGGCTCCCTGCTCAGCAGGGGGACCCCGGCTCCCCGCTCTGAGGCTGGAACCCCGGCTCCCCGCTCAGCAGAGGAACCCCGGCTCCCTGCTCAGCAGGGGGACCCTGGCTCCCCGCTCTGAGGCACGGTCGGGGCTGGAACCCCGGCTCCCCGCTCAGCAGGGGGACCCTGGCTCCCCGCTCTGAGGCTGGAACCCCAGCTCCCCGCTCAGCAGAGGAACCCCGGCTCCCTGCTCAGCAGGTGGACCCTGGCTCCCCGCTCTGAGGCACGGTCGGGGCTGGAACCCCGGCTCCCCGCTCAGCAGGGGGACCCTGGCTCCCCGCTCTGAGGCTGGAACCCCAGCTCCGCGCTCAGCAGAGGAACCCCGGCTCCCTGCTCAGCAGGTGGACCCTGGCTCCCCGCTCTGAGGCACGGTCGGGGCTGGAACCCCGGCTCCCCGCTCAGCAGGGGGACCCTGGCTCCCCGCTCTGAGGCTGGAACCCCAGCTCCACGCTCAGCAGAGGAACCCCGGCTCCCTGCTCAGCAGGGGGACCCCGGCTCCCTGCTCTGAGGCTGGAACCCCAGCTCCGTGCTCAGCAGAGGAACCCCGGCTCCCTGCTCAGCAGGGGGACCCCGGCTCCCTGCTCTGAGGCACGGTCAGGGCTGAAACCCCAGCTCCCTGCTCAGCAGGGGTACCCTGGCTCCCCGCTCTGAGGCACGGTCGGGGCTGGAACCCCGGCTCCCCGCTCAGCAGGGGGACCCTGGCTCCCCGCTCTGAGGCTGGAACCCCAGCTCCACGCTCAGCAGAGGAACCCCGGCTCCCTGCTCAGCAGGGGGACCCCGGCTCCCTGCTCTGAGGCTGGAACCCCAGCTCCGTGCTCAGCAGAGGAACCCCGGCTCCCTGCTCAGCAGGGGGACCCCGGCTCCCTGCTCTGAGGCACGGTCAGGGCTGAAACCCCAGCTCCCTGCTCAGCAGGGGTACCCTGGCTCCCCGCTCTGAGGCACGGTCGGGGCTGGAACCCCGGCTCCCCGCTCAGCAGGGGGACCCTGGCTCCCCGCTCTGAGGCTGGAACCCCAGCTCCACGCTCAGCAGAGGAACCCCGGCTCCCTGCTCAGCAGGGGGACCCCGGCTCCCTGCTCTGAGGCTGGAACCCCAGCTCCGTGCTCAGCAGAGGAACCCCGGCTCCCTGCTCAGCAGGGGGACCCCGGCTCCCTGCTCTGAGGCACGGTCAGGGCTGAAACCCCAGCTCCCTGCTCAGCAGGGGTACCCTGGCTCCCCGCTCTGAGGCACGGTCGGGGCTGGAACCCCAGCTCCCCGCTCAGCAGGGGAACCCCGGCTCCCCGTTCAGCAGGGGGATCCTGGCTCCCTGCTCTGAGGCTGGAACCCGGGCTCCCCACTCTGAGGCTGGAACCCGGGCTCCCTGCTCAGCAGAGGGTCCCCGGCTCCCCGCTCTGAGGCTGGAACCCCGGCTCCCCGCTCTGAGGCTGGAACCCCGGCTCCGCGCTGGGGAGGGCTGGCTGTGCTGAGCCTTGCTTCTCTGTGGGGTGAGGTGCTGGCGTCCTCGCCTGCAGGGTCTGTGCGGGCTGGAGCTGCTGTTTGCAGAAAAGGAGTATGAGCCCGTCTCTGGGTAACTGGTCCTTTCCAGTCTTCCCACCTCATCTCGAGGTGTTGCTGGCGTGCTGGAAACGTTCCCAGCCTTGCTTTGTCTGCGTCTCGCAAGCCCACGGGCTGGTGCTTCTGGAGGCGCTTGTTCCCTGTGTGACTCTGGCGTCTTCTGCTGTGTTTCTATAGCTCTGTTACTTATGACCTTACTATCAGGTGGCCGCTCGTGTGATTAATTGGTAGAATATTCGCTCAAGCTGTACCACCGATGGCAGTGATTGTGCTTCTTCTAAAGAAATGTGTGTCTGTCCAAAGGTTTGGGACCATCGTACGGGATCACTGGTATACAGCTCATCAGTGCTAACAGGTAACTTGGGACATGATTCCTGTCTGCAGGCTGTGCGCACAGTTTATCCTGGTTCACATGTTAATCTTTAACTTGGGGCATGATTCCTGTCTGCAGGCTGTGCGCACAGTTTATCCTGGTTCACACGTTAATCTCTAAGCCAGAGCCGCACCGTCTGTCGGGTCTCAGTGTCAGTGGAGAGTGTTTCATACTCATCTGCTGTCTATCCACATGTTGAAAGAATTCACATAACAGTTAATCCTTCTGAAATTTTAACTTAAAATTAAGCATATGCTTGGAGTCAGAGCCTCTTGTGTCTCAGAAAATTGGGAAATCACGTTGGCGGCCCTAAGGAAAGTGCTGTCCACCTCCGCTGTCGCCTGGAAGCAAGGCCCAGTGCTGCGGCCTCTGCCGACAGAGCCAGTGGACACGGCTAGGAGTGAGGGGCCAGCTTGGGTGGGCCGTGTACCGCTCCTGAGCCCTTTTGGGTGGCCGTGTGCTTTCCCCACGCTCTTCCTGGTGCCGGTGATCCCAGAGCGTGATCACACGGGTGGGCTTGGTGCTGAGCAGGACCGGCAGGCAGCCGAGCTAAGGGCCCGGTGCTCCCTCCCACAGCCGCGCCTCTCCTGAGTCTCCTCGTGGACCCGCGGAGTCAGCAGCTGGTGGCTGGCTGCACGGACGGCCAGGTGAGAGCCACTGTGCCGCTCCAGCTTTCAGACGTTATTGTGACGGGTGAACGTGTGTGCAGAGGCGTCTGTTTCAAGGCTGCTTTATCCGTGGCTGAGGCCAGACCTGCCGGTGCCTGGCGGCCTGCCTGCAGGAAGCGTGACCTTCTCTAAAGGCCAGTACAGCCCTTAGTGCCAGCTTCATACCTTTTGAGAGGCTTGAAGGTACTTGGTCTTTTTTAAAACTTAGTTTTTAGGTGAGCAATTGAAATATGCTTTGCAAGTTATGGATACCGTTCTCTTTTTAAAAGTGGCTGTTGGACTTCCCTGGTGGCTCAGTGGTAGAGAGTCTGCCTGCCAGTGCAGGGGACGCAGGTTTGATCCCTGATCTGGGAAGATCCCGCGTGCCACGGAGCAGCTAAGCCCGTGAGTCACAGCCACTGAGCCTGTGCTCTGGAGCCCTGGAGCTGCAAGTGCTGCGCCCGCGGGGGCAGCTGCTGAAGCCCGTGCACCCTCGAGACTGTGCTTCAAAACAGGAGAAGCCGCTGCAGTGAGAACCCCGTGCACCACAGCTGGAGAACAGCTCCTGTCCCTGCAGCTGGAGGAAAGCCTACGCAGCACTGGAGGCCCAGCGCGGCCACGGCAGATGACGTGTAAAGAGAGAGGATGCTGGCGCGACTCGGGGGCCGCTGTGGGGGGCCCTCACCCAGCCTTCCGTGGATGCCGGCGTGACTCGGGGGGCGCTGTGGGGGGCCCTCACCCAGCCTTCCGTGGAT
>SJYX01019658.1:43703-54948 GCA_006410675.1 Oreotragus oreotragus | reverse complement strand
GGGGCCAGACAGACTGGGCAGGGACTGCGTCTGCATCTCAGGGCTATATCCCCAGTGTTCAACTCAGGGTCAGTCCCAGAATTGGAGGGATGAGTAAATAGATGGATAGATGGATGGATGGTTGGATGGGTGGGTGGATGGATGGGTGGATGGATGCGTGGATGGGTGGATGGATGGGTGGATGGGTGGATGGATGGATGGATGAATGGATGGATGGATGGATGGGTGGATGGTTGGATGGGTGGATGGATGGATGGATGGTTGGATGGGTGGGTGGATGGATGGATGGGTGGGTGGATGGGTGGGTGGGTGGGCAGATGGACAGATGGTTGGGTGGATGGATGGATGGGTCAGCAGGTGTATGGATCAATGGGTGGCTGGGTGACTGGGTGGATGGGTGGAGGGATGGATGGGTGGATGAATGAATGGGTGTTGGATGGGTGGGTGGATGGTTGGATGTGTGGATGGATGGGTGGGTGGGTGGATAGATTGGTGGATGAGTGGGTGGGTGGATGGGTGTGTGAGTGGATGGGTGGGTAGGTGGTTGGATGGGTGGGTGGATGGTTGGATGTGTGGATAGATGGACAGATGGTTGGGTGAATGGATGGATGGATCAGTGGGTGTATGGATCAATGGGTAGATGGGTGGCTGGGTGGAGGGATGGATGGCTGTTGAATGGGTGGGTGGTGGATAGATCGATCCTGGACTCATGCCTCAGTACATCTGCACACTAGTCCAGGCCCCGAGCCTGTGTGCTGACTCAGCAGCGATGCCATCTGCTAAGTGCGGACTCCTCGGGTTCACTTTACTTGGGTGGGTCTTGCATGTGGGGCCTGTGAGGGAGTCCAGGGAGAGGAGCAACCAGGCCATGGTCAGTCCTAAGTACTGGCCCCAGGGTTTGAACTTTCTAGAAAAAGTACAGGGAGAGTCTAGGTGGGGTCAGTAGGTGAGAATGTGTTTCGCTGAGACGTCCTCGAGGCAGTGAGGACAGGCGGGGAGGTGGTGAGGCTGACGGGCTGCCTGCCTCCCCGCCTAGGTGCTTCCTCCTCCTGGACCTCACCCAGCTCCCACCGCCCTCACGCAGCCTCCCTGGACCCTGTGCTCTGGGTGGGATGAGCTCCCGCCCCAGTCTGGTCCTCACAGGCAGATGTCCATGGTCTCACCTGCCTCATCCAGGCTTGCTCCAGGTCATTCCCCAGTGGACCTGTGGAGTCTGCAGCAAATGTTGCCCCCCCACCCCACCTTGTCTGTCTCCCAGGGTTCCAGACCTGAAGCTGAAATGTGGAGTTGCCCTGCATGCCTGGCTGCAAAGTGATTATCTTAGTTTTTGTCTAGGAACCAAAAATTTGTAAGAAAATAGCACAGTGTTCTCCAGAATTTTAATACACAGATACACTTATGTCTGCATTAGTGAAACAGCTGATATGGATATAGAATTAGAGGCATAGCTGTCAAAATTAAAATGATTAAATGTTCAGTTTATTACTAACTTGGGACGTGGGAAGCATTTATGAGTTTATGTTTATTTTTCACTGCAAAGTAGGTCTCTTAAGCTTAGAACTTTTAATCTTTGAATGACATAGAGTTCTTCTTTCCACAGTGCAACTATGTTTTCACCAAAGACTAATTTCAAAAATGACGGTAAAAGACCTTCAAAATGCAAGAACAATTACAGGTGGTATGTAACCTAGTTTGTATCCCAAGTAAATTTGAGATAATTTGGAGAACTCTTTAGACAGTTTAATTATTTTCAAACAGAGATAAGACCTTTTAAGTACCTATGTGTAAGTATGTACATGTGCACACACATATGTATATATTATTTTTGTATCTGTCTGTTCTTTTAGATAAATTTAAATCATATTAATCATTTTTCAGACCTGCTGCTGTTTT
Source organism: Oreotragus oreotragus (assembly GCA_006410675.1). NCBI lineage: Eukaryota > Metazoa > Chordata > Mammalia > Artiodactyla > Bovidae > Oreotragus > Oreotragus oreotragus. The sequence goes on along the minus strand of SJYX01019658.1, from coordinate 53,055 downwards.
TACCACCTTAACTATTTAGAAACATTTAATTTTTGTTTTAAGTTTCACTTTGGAGAGCATCATGCTGCTGCTGCTGCTGCTGCTAAGTCGCTTCAGTCGTGTCCGACTCTGTGCGACCCCACAGACGGCAGCCCATTGGGCTCCGCCATCCTGGGATTCTCCAGGCAAGAACACTGGAGTGGGTTGCCATTTCCTTCTCCAATGCATCATAGCTAGCGGTTATTCTAAGCGTCTGAGGTCGTCATTGGGCAGGAAGTCTGAGTAGGCATGGTGCTTGGTGCCATTCTGGGTGGCCTGCAATGGGCTCGTTGCCTCGGAAAGGCTTCCTTTACCCAGCGGCCCTCAGCCCGGGGCTGGCTGCCCGGCTCTGCGTCCACACCTGTCCCCGTGTCCCATGACGCTGGACAAGTTCGGCAGGTCCCCTGGGTCCGTTTCTCTGGGCAGGAAGGTGTTTGGCAGGCCCCCAGTTCTGCTGTTACAGGTGACGCCATCTGCGCAGAGACGGTGGGCTGTGGCACTCGAGCTGCCGCTCATTCCCATGAGCGTCACGGCTGGGCCTGCCGTCGCTGGCTCACAAGACGCTGCTGGGCCTGACTGGCCCACGTTTGATTGCGTTTTTGGTCCCCTTCCTGCCCCTGTCTGCTGTTCCCATGTCAGCAAGTCATTGCTACTGAGTAGGCGTCTCCACCAGATGCCCTCACGCCCCGTCAGACCCTCTCAAACACCCATGGTCGAGTATGGAATGCAGCTCTGGGCTCTGCAGGGCGTGGAGTTCCTGTGTTTGTTTTTCCAGGGAGTTAAATTTTTTTTTTTTTCTTTATCATAAAGGATGTTGAATTTTGTCAAATGCTTTTTATTCATCTATTGAGATGACTGTGCTGTTTTTATCATCTCTTTTTAAATGTGGTGTATCACATTGATTTGTGAGTACTGAACCATCTCTGCATCTCTGGAATGAATCCCAGTTTATCATGCATGATCCTTTATATACACTGCTAAATTCAAATTTGTAATATTTTGTCAAGGACTTTTGCATCTGTATTCATCAATGATATTGGCCTATAATTTTTTTGTAGCATCTTTGTCTGGTTTGGGTATCAGGGTAAAGGTGGTGTTATAGGTAAATTTGGGAGTGTTTCATCTTGTCAGGTTTTTGTAATAGCTTGAGAAGGACAGGAATCAGCTCCTCTTTATGTGTTTGGTAGAATTCCCCCATGAAGTTGTTCAGTTCTGGACTTTTTGTTTGCTAGGAGTTTTTAAATGACTCATAAAATTTCGTTGCTGGTTGACCCATCTGTTCAGATTGTGATTTCCTCCTGATTTACTTTTGGAAGGCTGCGTGATGCCAGAAGTCCATCCGTTTCTTCTAGGTGGGCGAGTTCGTTGGCATGTAGCTGTTCAGTGTTTTGTGACGACACTTTCTGCCTCTGAGGCACTGGTTTTTCGTTCTCCCCTTCGCGTCTTAGTTATTTGGGCCTCTCTCTTCTCTTCTCGAGAGCCTGGCTCAAGGTTTGCCAGCGTTGTTTGGTCTCTTCAAGAAACAGCTCTTGTTCTGTTGACCTTTCTCCTGCCTTCTGGTCTCTGTGTTACCTCCTCTCTGGTCTTTGCTGGCTCCTTTCTTTTGCTGACTTGGGGTCTGTCTATTCTTCTGTTTCTGGTTCCTTTAGGTGCAAGATTAGATTGTTTATTTGAGATTTTCCCTGTTTCTTGAGGAAGGCCTGTGGCACTATAAAACTTCCCCTTGTATAACTTATTTTCCTGCCTCCCATAAGTTTTTGGAAAGCTGTGTTTCCATTTTGATCTGTCTTGAGGTATTTTCTGCTCTTTTCTTTCTTTATTCATCGACCCGTTTGTTTTTCAGCCGCTCGTTTAGTCTCCATGTGTCTGTGCTTTTCACATTCTTCTTCCTGTAACTGATTTCCAGTTTCATAATATTTTGTTTAGAAAAAGTGCTTGATGTAATTTCTGTCCTCTGTGTCTTGTCGAGACTTGTTCCGTAGCCCAGCGTATGATCTCTCCTGGAGAATGTTCCATGTGTACTTGAAAAGGATGTGTATTCTGCTGTTTTTGGATGGGGAATGTCCTATAGGTATCTGTTAAGTCCAGTTGGTCTATTGTGTCATTGAAAACATGTTTCCTTATTGATTTTCTGTCTGGATGCTTTGTCCTTTGATGTCAGTGGGTGGTAGAGTCCCCTACTATTATGCGTTGTTGTTAATTTCTCCCTTTATGTCTGTTAATATTCGCTTTCTATATTTAGGTGCTATTTTATAGAGTTCATATATGTTAGTGAGTATAGTATCCTCTTGTATTAATCCCTTTATCATTATATAATGCCATTGTTTATTTTTTAATAGCCTTTATTTTAAAGTCTGTTTTGTCTGATTTGAGTATTGCTACTAACTGTCTTGTTTCCATTTTCATGAAATATGTTTTTCTATCCCCTCATTTTCAGTCTGTGTATGTCTTTAGCTCTGAATAAGTCTCCTGTAGGCAGCATATTATTTCATGGTTCTGAATGTAAGAGTTTACATATGTGTGTGTGTATATATACACATACACATTATATTGGAGAAGGAAATGGCAAGCCGCTCCAGTGTTCTTGCCTGGAGAATCCCAGGGACAGAGGAGCCTGTTGGGCTTCTGTCTGTGGGGTCGCGCAGAGTCGGACACGACTGACGCGACTTAGCGGCAGCACACATTATATACATATATAACTGTTATGGAATAAAACTGTGCATGTGCATAGGGAAACTCTCACCTTGTTTCTAGTGTATTTTTTTCTAATGTTGCTTTGGACTGCCTCAGTTGTCTCCTCTGATCTTCTCTGAAGTAAGGAGTGCCCTTTGGAGAGTCCTGTGCCCTGCGAGCTGAGCAGACAGCTGTCTGTGGCCTGCGGCCAGGCGGCCCTGCTGTGTGTCCAGTATTCAGGTATGCAGCTCCAGCCCGGGCTGTGCTTCACTGCAAGCTTCTGGTTTTGCCCGTTGTTCCATTTAAAACAGATTTTAAAAATCTTGGTTATCTGAAGTCACATGACGTTGTTTGAGTCTAGATTAAAATCAAAGCTTGCTTCCCCTGGACTGTCACTGGGATTACCCAGGGCGTCCACGTGTGCCCTGAAGCTTCTGGCAGCAGGAGCTCTGGTTTGGTTATAAGCTGTTCCAGGTCTGTGCTCTGAGTCCGTGGCCGTCTCCTCCATGGGCCCCCAGGGAGCCTGGCAGGAGGGCTGCATACAGAGGCTGGTTCACCGAAAGAGAGGCTATAGCAGAGCCTCCAATGCCCCCTGGAGACCTGGTCTCCTTCTTCAGTGGGTGGAGCTGGTCTTCAGCTGCAGACCTGGTCTTCAGTGGGTGGAGCCTCCCCCCAGGCACACTCCTGGCAACCACTCCCTCTCAAGGGCATCCGCACACCTTTGCTTCCTTCCTGGGAACTCAAAGAAGTCAGGCGGCAGCGCTCATCCAGGCAGCTCCACCATTTAAGCTCTTTTCAGAGGTAAACACCGTTTCTGGTTTCTAGATTTGCTTACAGGTGAGAATATGCCTTTGCCCAGGTCCAGGGTCTGTCTGTGCACCACCCTCCACCCCCACCTCCTCGAGTGTTTGACCAGCCGTCTGCCCAAAGCAGCCGTCTGCCCAAATCCGAAAGGTTATGGAGTTCCTTTTTTTTTTTTTTTTTTTCCATAGAATTCCAGCCTGCCAGAATTTTTTGAATAATTTTGGGAAATTGGATATGTAGTATTATCAGTAAATATTTGTGTGATACTTGATATGCTTACCAAGCATGTGACCATAAACGTAGGGTCCTGAAGTTTGAATATTATGGGGGAAGTGTGTAACTTATTTTGCCTTACTTTAGGGCAATGTTTAGACGGAATGGCTGAGGCAAATGTGCCCCTAGGAGGCGGCATGGGAGGCTGGGGGGCCAGCTGTTCGGGGCTTCCCAGCAGGTTCAGGTTCAGATCCTGGTGCTGCCTCTGACCAGCCCCACGTCCTGGGCAGGCCCCTCAGCCGCAGCCCTTGGCTCCTGTCCATAGAAGCAGCTGGGTGGGACATGAGCCCCTGGGGTGGGCCCCGAACGCCCAGCGACTGGGGGTTGAGGAAAGGCTGTTCCTGTTTCGTTTCCTCACTGCCTGAGAAAACGAGCGTCAGGTTAACTGAGAAATTCTGTGATCTCACCTGTCGCAAGTGTGGTGGCTCTGAGTTATGCCTTCTAAGGCCTTCTCTTACTTTTTCAAGCAGGAGATGGACAGCGGCTGGCCTGTGGCTTAGCCAACCACTTGTCCCTGGTCTGCAATGCTGATCTTACTGGGACGCCCGCTGTTCTGTCAGGTAAGATGGAGAATTTTAGTTAATGTGGATTCGTGAGTGTTTTTCTCTTGTTACCAAGTCAGGTCCTTTTGCCAGACACTGAGGCAAACGCTGAGATGCCAAGGTTTGCAGCAGAGGAAGGGTTTACACAGGCAGCCCTGTGCGGAGCTGGGAGCGCAGAGCTCAGACCTGCTCCCCGAGGAGGGCCGGGCACTTGCGGGGCCGAGGAGCAGGGTGGTCTTCGATGCGGGGGACAGGATGGGAGGTAGGGACAAGGTGGGGCAGTTGTGTGCTGCACAGACAACTCAGGGTTGCACGCTGCGTCGTGGGACGTCCGTTCAAAAGCCATGAGGCGATGGGGTCGGGGTTGTGTGTTCTGGGGGGTCCTGGGGTCGGGGTTGTGTGTCCTTTGAGGGTCAAAGCAAGACAGGGGCAAAAGCAACTGGAGATGGGACAGGGCAAAGCGATGCAACCTACACACTCAGCTGTTCTCTGGGAGGACCCAGGGATATAGTTTATAAACCTGTAAGACTAATACAATAGTGGATAAGCTCCACATATTTCCCCCTGAATATTGCATCTCTCAACCAAGTCTTGACATTTATCAATCAGCAATGAGATTAACACAATATCCTCTAATAAATGTGTAGCAGACAGCTATTCTCCATTATCAGATGAATATGAAGCCAGTTAAGCCAGGGGAACGGATAAGGATCTTCTGTGAATGCTGAAAAGCTGACTTCTGACCATTAAGATGATCATCCTACCTCACTGGGATCACCTACGATTAGGGCTCTAAGACTCTTTAGAAATGATACTGAATCTTCTCCAAAGCCATACAGTAACAAGTAATGTGAATCAAAATCCCAACCCAAAGTTCTACTATGTACACCATTGATTAAAAGAGCTTCAGCCAAAAATATAATCATGATAGGCAAGGTATGAACAATCTGCTAAAGCATTCTCAAGCAAATAGTAACAAGGAAAGTAAGTCACTGCACTTAAAGTTATTTAGATGATTATATCAACAATGATATTCAGTAACATTTCACATATTTGCATTTTAACCACCTTGTTCAAGTACAGGAACATATTTCTTTCCCCTGATTATTCACCACAAGACATTAAGAGAATGCTAAAGCTCACTCAATGAACTTAGGTGTCTCGGTGCCTTTTTTTTTTAAACACTGGATAAATTTACTTATCTGCTTCCCTAGTTCACAACTAACTATAATGAGCATGTCAGGATGGGAAGCACAGAGGAAAGAGCTGGTAGAAACAGGCAGGGGTGCAGGAAATAACTGCTAACTTGGTAGGAAGAGCCAGCACATGCAAAAGCAGATCAAGAACACCAAACACACCATGGGCCCATGTAGCAAACAGCTCTGTGTGCCTCAGGGGTCTCCAAGGCAACCGCTGCACAGGGTATATTCACAAAAACAGATCCAGAGTAAAGTCACTTAAGGATTCTATGCAGAGTCTCTTTAAATAAGGTAGGGAAATGTATAATGCTTTTTAAAAAGCAGTTTATCCACAATGCTTAAAATAGTATTCTCTATTGTAATATAAATCTGAACACTTAAGATTGTAAGCTTCAGTTAAGCAGAAGACTGCACTCCACAAAAATTGCTGAGTAAAGCACTGCAGTTGACTGGAGAATTTTAACTCAAACACTAGTTACAAGAAAAATACGAGCGTCTCATTTCCCAAACACATTGAGAAAATGAGGTGCTATTCAAATAAGGTTATCTGAATTAACATTCAAGTTATGAAATAGTATATTGACCTATAGAAAACTTAGAACTATTACACATTAAAAGTACTTTAATTTTGAAAATCATCATTTGTCTCTACTATGCTTACTTCATCACACTATCTCCTTCAGTCTTTCATTAGTCCTTTCCATACACAAGACAGCGAAGTTACAGCTTTATATGGGGAGTTTCTCTTAATGTATTGGTTTAGAAGTTTACCAAATGTTATTTAAAAATATTTATGCACCTATATTTAAATGTATATCTCAATAATTTTTAATAAACTATTATTGACCCATGGAAAGAGAATTTATATTTTAATTCTCCTTGTCACCAGAACTAAAATAAAAGGAATATGTAAGTTATTTCAACAACCTATGAAGCTTAAATTCAAAATTATCCAAGCCAGACTTCAGCAATGAACCATGAACTTCCAGATGTTCAAGCTGGTTTTAGAAAAGGCAGAGGAACCAGAGATCAAATTGCCAACATCTTCTGGATCATGGAAAAAGCAAGAGAGTTCCAGAAAAACATCTATTTCTGCTTTATTGACTATGCCAAAGCCTTTGACTGTGTGGGTCACAATAAACTGTGGAAAATTCTGAGAGAGATGGGAATACCAGAGCACGTGACCTGCCTCTTGAGAAACCTGTATGCAGGTTAGGAAGCAACAGTTAGGAAGTAACAGTTAGAACTGGACATGGAACAACAGACTGGTTCCAAATAGGAAAAAGAGTACGTCAAGGCTGTATATTGTCACCCTGCTTATTTAACTTATATGCAGAGTACTTCATGAGAAACGCTGGGCTGGAAGAAGCACAAGCTGGAATCAAGATTGCCGGGAGAAATACCAATAACCTCAGATATGCAGATGACACCACCCTTATGGCAGAAAGTGAAGAGGAACTGAGAAGCTTCTTGATGAAAGTGAAAGTGGAGNCAGAGTACTTCATGAGAAACGCTGGGCTGGAAGAAGCACAAGCTGGAATCAAGATTGCCAGGAGAAATACCAATAACCTCAGATATGCAGATGACACCACCCTTATAGCAGAAAGTGAAGAGGAACTGAAAAGCTTCTTGATGAAAGTGAAAGTGGAGAGTGAAAAAGTTGGCTTAAAGTTCAACATTCAGAAAACGAAGATCATGGCATCTGGTCCCATCACCTCATGCCAAATAGATGGAGAAACAGTGGAAACAGTGTCAGACTTTATTTTTTGGGGCTCCAAAATCACTGCAGATGGTGACTGCAGCCATGAAATTAAAAGACACTTACTCCTTGGAAGGAAAGTTATGACCAACCTAGATAGCATATTCAAAAGCAGAGACATTACTTTGCTAACAAAGGTCCGCCTAGTCAAGGCTATGGTTTTTCCTGTGGTCATGTATGGATGTGAGAGTTGGGCTGTGAAGAAAGCTGAGCACTGAAGACTTGATGCTTTTGAACTGTGGTGTTGGAGAAGACTCTTGAGAGTCCTTTGGACTGCAAGGACATCCAACCAGTCCATTCTGAAGGAGATCAGTCCTGGGTGTTCTTTGGAAAGACTGATGCTAAAGCTGAAACTCCAATACTTTGGCCACCTCATGCGAAGAGTTGACTCATTGGAAAAGACTGTGATGCTGGGAGGGATTGGGGGAAGGAGGAGTAGGGGATGAAAGAGGATGAGATGGCTGGATGGCATCACTGAGTCAATGGACAGGAGTTTGGGTAACTCCGGGAGTTGGTGATGGACAGGGAGGCCTGGCATGCTGCAATTCATGGGGTCGCAGAGTCGGACACGACTGAGTGACTGAACTGAACTGACTGATGAAGCTTAAAAATGTAACTAGTACCTGATCTTCTATGATGAAAAATGCAGGTTAAAAAATCCTTAAGGATTTTAACAATTTTTATAAACGGTAGAGAATATGCAGAGAAAATACTAGTTTGTACATAGAAATAAGTCAGATTATGAATATTTTAGAGTTGAATGTGGAACATTTAGAGACTTTGAATGATCTATTTTCTATCACAATCTGTAAAAAAAAAAAATGGTTAAAGACTTATTTGCTGAGATAAGTACTAAGTGTTTTTAGTCTACAATATATCAATGTTCATGAAAACACTGATGAAATAATTACACACAGAATCACAATGAACCAAAATTCAATTCCTGACTATTCTACCTAACCAAATAACTCACTCCCAAACTTCGAACTATAACACCGTTCTTAATATGAGGCCTTTTTAAACCAAAAGAATTGTGTGGTTATGTAACAAGGCTGTAAACCTAAACTGAGAACATGCCTAAACTGTTTAAGAGGTAATGAAAAGCATTAGTGTATAAGTATTGATGCATATCACTTGTACTGATTAACCTGCAAAGAACTTAAACAGGTTAAAATATCTTCCTACCCTCAACTAACACATATACCAGAACACTAGTCAGGGGAGTTTGTTTTGGTTTGGCTTTCTATACTGTTCCATTTTTCCAGAATACCAGTAGAGAATCAGGGTATCACAATATAGAAAGCACAATTCAAAATGTTTTTATTTACAGAGAAAAAGCACATGCTTCATCTAGCTACCATTCAGCATATGTCTACCATTACCCTGCTCATGTTTGGAGAAATTCAGAACTACGTATGAACCAACCCATTCAGCTTAAATGAGCTCTAGCTTTTTTTTTTTTTTCCTTTCACTGCTTTTAGGGCTGTCAGTGAAAATTACCAATGATTCTGTCCAAGATTATTTTACAGATAAGAAAATTGAAATACAGACTTGTTAAAGGCCACAATGACAAAGTAAACTTAGATCTCAATTATATTTTCACTAAACCAGCTTCTTCCCAACTTAAATAAGAAATCACATCTGATCTGCTTCATAAACATTTTTAAATAAATTAATTAACAGATGTGAGCGAGATACCCAGGTTCTGGTAATTCTGAAAGAGAGAAAAGCAACAGAAATTCACAAATACTGATTTGTTTCTTTTGCAGAATTTGAGGTGGGGATACTTAAAACACCCAAAAGGCCTACAATGACTTTTTCCCCAAAACTAAAAGCCTTTAGACAAAATCAAATAGATTTCATTACTAGAAAAGGATAATAATTGATATGCACCAACTATTTGAACATGAAGAACAGTGTTAGTAACATTATCCACATAAATAAATACACAAGTTGAAATCTAAGCCAGAAACTGAAAAGTGAAAGAGGAGAGTGAAAAAGTTGGCTTAAAGCTCAACATTCAGAAAATGAAGATCATGGCATCCGGTCCCATCACCTCATGCCAAATAGATGGGGAAACAGTG
>SJYX01019658.1:0-42505 GCA_006410675.1 Oreotragus oreotragus | reverse complement strand
GGGGGCGGGGGTCAGCGTTGTGTTTCCTGTCCCTGTGGTCCTGGGTCAGGGGTGTGTGTCCTGCCGCTCTATTTCTCGAGCGCATCCCTGCTGTCCACTCCCGGGGCATCAGTCATCAGTGGCGGGAGCCATCCGCCATGGCTGTGGGGAGAGGACACTGAGGAAAGGGGGCCCTGGTGGGGTCCCTGGGGGGGCACGTGGCTCAGCAGGGCCTGGGGGCTTGGCGCTCATCCTGAGGCCAGTGTCTGTACAGGCCTGGGGGTCCTGGTGCTTCCAGTGTCCAGGGCGGAGCTTGGAGGAGAAGGTCCCGTTGGGGTCCTGTGGTCACTGGGAGTCACGGTCTGTCCTGACCCTCGGGCGGGAGCAGGCAGCCTCCTGACCCATCTGCTACTGGAGAGGGGTGGTGCTCGTCAGCCGTGAGGGTGTGGGGGGACTGGAGGCAGGGGTCCGCTCGGCCGTGGGCCAGGCGAGGGAGCTCCGCTGAATCCGCCTCATGTGACGTCGAGGCCTCTGGCCGCCTGGGGAGGTGGTGGCCCGAGCAGCCTTGTTTGAGGCTTGAGCTGGTGCGTCTGGAACTCGGTGTCCAGCTCCCGCCCATCCACGGGGGCCCGGCTCTGGCTCCGCAGGAGCTCCCGGGAGCCTGCAGCAGAGGGCAGCAAAGCCCTGTCTGGTGTTTCTCCGCTCGTCGGTTCTGGCTCTCCGTTTTCTCAGGGTCATGTTTACACTTGTCCATCCTCCCAGGATGGTGTCCCTCCTTCTTCCTGTGGGCTCTCTGACGGGGTTGATGGGGTGATGCTGTGATGCTACAGCTCTCTGTCCAATCTCAGGTTCCCGAGTGTGGTTCACACGCTGAGCGCGGACGTCTGGGGTGAGCTTGCCGAGACAAGAGTGTCCCCTCGTCGGCTGTTCTTTCTCTGCAGTTTGTCACAAAGCATCCGACATGGGAAGTCCGAGACGCTGGATCGCGGGCCCAGGGGTGGCGTGTGGAGCCCCGGGTCAGCGCAGGGCTCAGAGGTGCAGCCTTGCTCAGCGGGAGGTGTCGCTGGTTTTCCCGCCTGTGTGCGCACACCGTGGCCTGTGACAGCCCGGCCGGGCCCTCTTGGTTCTGAACCTCCTCTCGCAGGACCGCAGTTTTCTCTTCCCAAACTCCAAGTATCCGACTCCGAGAACTCGTCCCTGCAGGGGCTCCTCCGCTTCTCAGTGGCCGTGGGGGCGGTCCTGGGTGATTCTAAGGTCGCTTCCTGGCCGTGATGGCCTTTCTAAGAAGTCGTGAGGGCAAAGTGGGTCCACAAATTAGGTCGTGTGTGGGTTCAGAGGCGGAAGTGGCTGACGCCAAGCGGAGAGGGCAGGACTGGCCGGTGGGTGGGGGAGTCGGAGGGGCCAAGACAGAATCCGCAGCAGGTCCTGACGCTTCATCGGGACCAAGCGGACCTGCCAGGCAGCAGGGGCCGGGTCAGCAGGGGCCGGGGACCCCGCACGAGCAGCTGTGCGTTGCCCCTGGTGTAACCTCCCGATCTGGGCAGCGTTTCCTCTCCCTTCCCGAGCACCCGCTTATTCCCCAGGAAAGGAGGGGACCGGCCAAGTGATAAGCGGCCCGTTATCTGCAGGTCTAATTGCTCAGACACTGTAACCGTCGGCCAGTGTCATCGTCTAACACCTTCTCCACAAACTGTGTTTGGCCTAAAACGAAGCAAGGTCCACTGCCTTGGGCGTGGCTCACTGGGGTGCTTGGCTGGGAGATGGGGTCATTCCCTTCTGGACGCGGTGGCTCTGCTGCTCTGGGGGGCTCAAGGCCGCTCTTCCTGCTCTGCCCTCAGGTCACGACGGGGCGGTGGGCAGCGTGTGCTGGAGCCACGACGGCCGCTGGGTGCTGTCCACCTCCCAGGACGGGACGCTGCGGGTGTGGTCGGTGCGCGGCCCAGAGCAGGCACTGCGTCTGGTAACTGGGCCCCGGGCGCAGACAGCGGGCGGTTGGGGGCTCCGCCCAGCTTCTCCTGAGCAGTCTCCGGCCCCACCCAGGGGGCGGGGGCAGGCGGGCAGCACGGTGTGTTCACACAGACACAGACGCAGCACACACGTGCGCACACATATGCACATATAGTTGCATATGCCTGACATTTGCATGGTCTGAAAATGGCGGAACAGTAGTAAAATATGGGAACAATTTAAATACAAAAATAAATGTGATTCTATAGTAGAGGCGATAATAATGCTCACAGGACACTATGTGGGAAATGTGTTTTGGGGAGAAAAATGCCTTATTTTAGTGATTTCATGGGAGACCGTTTGGAAACAGAGGGAAGGGGGTCAGGAAGACGGGTAGGGGGGACAGGTGACGCGGCTCTAAGTCACCAGGCTCCTTGCTGGCAGGAAGCGGGTTTGAGAACCCTGTTAGCACCCATCCTGTGAGTCTTACAAAAGGAGATTTGAGCCCTGGGGCGCTGCTCAAGGAAGGCTGGTCACTCCCAGGATGGCAGGCGAGGCCGAGAGGAGAGAGGGGGTTGGCTTTGGGGCCCAGAGTCCTGTAGACTTCTGCACCCTGCACGGGCTGGGCCGTGTCATCGGAGGAGCAGATGCCTCAGAACTAGGCTTAAAAACAGGTGAAGAACTCTGGCTTCAGCTGTGTCCTGTCAGGTTTCAGTGTTCTTTCGTTTTAGAGTTTTTAAATGGCCGGAATTCCAAAAACTCACTACAGTAAAATTTTGATTATGTAGCATCGTTTACAGAGTCAGGAAGAAGCACCAAAGGTTGTACGTTGGTTCTACCAAGAGGCATTCTGTACATTTAGAATAAGTGAATGTTTCTGTTAGGATGAGAGGGTTTCATATTTATAGCAGTAGAGTTTTTACTGACATTTATTAGTGATGATGACTGATTCTCACTGCAGGGCAAAGACACGTTCCCCAAGCCTGTCCAGTCTGCACAGTTTTATTACATCGACGCTTTCATCTTGTCTTCCTCGGGCCCCGAGGTCCAGCTGCTCAAGCATCACATCGACACCAGCAAGGACGACTTACGAAGGTAGCGCCCCCTGCGGTTGGGGGGGGACGCTACGTCTCAACCGCGCGTCGGGTGTAAGGTAACGGGGTCCAAGGTGTCATCACACCCTCCTGTGATCGGAAGTCCCTTCTCTGCATGTAGAGCTTCCCTGGGGGCCAGGCCTGGGCCTCTGGGGACTCACCAGTGTCCGGGACTCAGGAAAGGGGGCCACCGCCCTGGTTCAGCAACACGATTAACATCTTTTGTATGTGAGATTACTGCCGTTTATAGTAAGTTGAGGCAGTTGCAATGGTCAAGAATGAACCTGCCAAGGCAGGAGATCGGAACTCCATCTGCGGGCTGGGAAGGTTCCCTGGAGAGGACATGGCTACCCACCGTACAGAGGAGCCTGGTGGGCTACAGTTCATGGGGTCGGAAAGGGGCTGATGGGACTGAGTAAGCACACGTGTGTGGAGCGTTGCATACACAGCCACAGGTGCACATGTGTGTGGCCTGCTAGACGCCTGCCAGGGCACACCTGACTTGGCAGACACTAATGCTTGGCTGTCTTTGTTTTCAAAGCGTTTAAGAAAATGAAGCCGGCAGAGAGGACCAGAGGCCTCCCCTCTGAGCCCCGCCCCTCTGCCGCTGCCCGAGACCCACGTGCCCACACCCAACCCCGTATCTAGCTGCTGCCCACCCAGGTGTCTGTGCGGCTTGGTGGGCGGTTCACATGTGACACACCTTTGATCACCACCATGCTTACAAGCATGGCTGCCCCCTGTGGATTTACCTGTTGGGATGTGTTGGGCGACAGGAGGCTGCCGCAGCTCTTCCTGGTTCCCACATACAGACACCTCGTTTGTTCCAGTGGGGCCGCCCTGAGCTTCCCTGCACGTGTCTGGCAGTGGGCCTGATGGGCTGGGTGGGCATTTCTGGACTCCCTGCTCTGGCCCCCCCTCAGGGAGCGCATGTGGCGCCCGGCAGCGTGGTGGTGCCCGGCAGCGTGGTGGTGGGCTTGCACCGCTCTGAAGGTGGTGCCCACAGGCTCCCCTGTCCTGCGTCCTGCAGAGCGGGGGCCCGTCAGCCAGTTCCCTTCCTGTAGCTGACCAGCCGCTCACTGTGTTCACACTGTGATGTTGGTGTTTCCATCAGGTCCTGCCCACCACCCTCTTCTGGGTGGCTGTCCCACAGCTTGTCACTCTGCAGAGCAGGGTGGCTGCTGTAGCTCCAGGCATCACATCTGTGTTTCTCACAGCAAGATGAAAGGGAGACCTGTTTAGGCCTGCATGCCTCAGGGCCCCAGGAGCACCCTGGGTGTTGGGTGGGGCTGGTCTCATGGAGAAGCTGTTTGCCTCTTGTCTTGGCCCCCTCCCACTTCCCTCACCTCTGACCCAGAGTCCCCCTGGTGCTGCAGCCTCACCTTGATGGGCGCACACCAGCCTCCAGCACCGGGGACTCCCGCACCCGGGTAGGTGTGGGGTTGGGTCGGGAACAGCTGCACTCTATCCGGAGGCCCTCCCGGGCCTCCCCACCGCAGCGCTGTCTGCACCCCTCTGCTCACACGACTCTGCTCTCTGAGGCCCTTCCTGGGCCGTCCTGTCCACAGTAAGTCGCTGCTGTCGCCTCTTCAGCCGCCCTGCTGTGTGGCTCTGGGCAGTCTCTCAGCAGGACACACGGGGGTTTATGAAGTCTCTGCTGATCATTAAGCTTCATTCCCAGACTTCCCCTGAGGCTTGGCCTGGCTTGCCCCTGAGTTTGCATGTGGCCTTTTCTCCCAGGACGTGAGGCCTATCCCTGCCCCGCAAGTCACCCCTCTGGACAGCACTCTGGTTGGCTCTGCACCAGATCCCTGCCCAGCAGTTACCTCCCTGTGGACGGGATGGGCTGACCACCAGTTCCATCCACACCTCAAGTGTCTGAGGGGTTTGGACCCTGAGCCCTAGGCTTTGGCCATTGCCCACCTGTACACCACTTTGCCGGCAAAGGTCCGTCTGGTCAAAGTCATGGTTTTTTCAGTCGTCGTGTGTGGATGTGAGAGTGGGCCGTAAAGAGGGCAGAGCACCAAAGAGTTGATGCTTCGAACTGTGGTGCTGGAGAAGACTCCTGAGAGTCCCTTGGGCTGCAAGGAGATCCAACCAGTCAGTCTTAAGGGAGATCAACCCTGAATATTCGTTGGAAGGACTGATGCTGAAGCCGAAGCTCCAGTATTTTGGCCACCTGATGTGAAGAGCCAGCTCACTGGAAAAGTCTCTGATGCTGGGAAAGATTGAGGGCAGGAGAAGAGGGCATCAGAGGATGAGGTGGTTGGATGGCCTCACCGATGCGATGGACAGGAACTTAGGCAAACTCCAGGAGTTGGTGATGGACAGGGAGGCCTGGGGTGCTGCAGTCCATGGGGTCACAAAGAGTCAGACATGACTGGGCAGCTGACGACAGCAGCAGGTAACCTACAGCTCACGGATGTCTTAAGTGTGTAGGGCTTCCCTGATGGCTCAGATGTAAAGNAAACTCCAGGAGTTGGTGATGGACAGGGAGGCCTGGGGTGCTGCAGTCCATGGGGTCACAAAGAGTCAGACATGACTGGGCAGCTGACGACAGCAGCAGGTAACCTACAGCTCACGGATGTCTTAAGTGTGTAGGGCTTCCCTGATGGCTCAGATGTAAAGAATCTGCCTGTAATGCAGGAGACCCAGCTTCGATCTGTGGAGTCCTGCTAAGTATACACAGTTATTTTAAAATTAAGAGAAAGGTTTTTTTCTCATAGATGGGGATGAATTCCACTTGGCTATGTATATAGTAATATTTTTCATGAAGTTTTACTAAAGGAAAACCTAGAATTACCTAAAGGATAACTTAGGTAGTCAACTTGCTACCTAATACAATTTATTTTTTATTTATATTTATTTAATGAAATATGATTGTTAAAGTTGACATGAAAACTTTTATTTTCAAGTTTTTGAAGGTAGAATCTTGGGTTGTGGCAAAAAGGGAGCCAGGGGATAGAGTGCCCTCCACCCCCTCACAGGTACAGACAGAAGAGCTGGTGCGCGCCGGTGTGCAGGCTCCTCACGACCGACGCCACGGAGATCACCAGCTTGTCCGCAGTGAACGACTTCCACTCCTGTATCCTTTCTCCTGCTGTGCGGCCGATGTTTTCACATCCTGACCATCATCCTTCCGGCAAAAGCTTGTGCTGAGGGTCCAGGCTCCAGGCTTGGGCTGAGCACTCGGACCTCATGAAGCTCAGGGGCCTTCATGTAACGGCTTCATCTCAGTAATGAGAAGAGCCCCGGAGGGAAAGGGAAGCTGGACGTGGGGTGCCTGTGAGGTAGAGCAGAGTGACGGGACCTGAGGTTTCTGGTCTGCTCGCGTCTTGAGTAACAGTAGTTTAATGCATTTAAACAGGACACGGCAACACTTACCACATGCATCCTTTGATGAACTGAATGGCGTACCCCATCTCATGTGGAAGACGGCAAAGTTACAGCAGTGAGTTTTTGTGGTTACATCATCATTTTAAATTAAAGAGCATTGACTTTATTTAGAAACAAAGCTCTGATCTTTAGGGAGACATCTTATAAACTTTTATTCAAAGGTACAAGGTTCTTTTGAAAAGTTTTATTCTTGAAATTTCAGAAGGACTGATACAGAGTATTAGAGGTTCTAGTATATTTTAATTAGAAAGGTAATTTTTTTCGTGCTAGAACCTTTTGCTAAAAACACTTAGCAGAAACGTGTTGTTCCGATTATTCTCTCCTTGAGTGAGGACCCTGCATGTTCCGGCTTTACCACTGGGTCTGTTATTAGATCTAGTACTGTTTCTGTTCTGTACTTTTCCAGCGCACATACGTTTTGTGTTTTGGCCACACCACGTGGCAGGCGAGAGCTCAGTTCCCTGACCTGGGATTAAACCTGTGACCCCTGCAGTGGAAGCGTGGAGTCTTAACCACTGGGCTGCCAACTTAGCCACTGCCCCTCCTGGTCCCCGTGGATGAAGCGTCCTTGCCGTGTGCCGCGTTCACGGCTTGTCCTCCGTGCAGACAGCCTGACCTGGTGGGAGGGGGCGCCGTTCACTTCCACAGCCTCCCTGTCTATCTCTGGCTCAGACCCGTCTTCAAGCTCGGTGCCTACATGCGGGACGGCCGTTCCGCCTCTTGATTTGGGTGTTTCCTGACATCTCAAACCTTGCTTAACTCTCAGTGGACCTGGGCCTCCAGTATGGAAATCCACATGCCTGGTCTCCACATCCCCCCAGCACCCGGGATCAGGTGGGGAGCGGGCTGTGGTCAGGACTGTCCTGTGGAGCCTTAGGAGATCGTAGCTGGTCACCTGTCTGTGCAACGTTCTGCCGAGAGAAGTTCCCTAACGGAGCCCCAGACCTCGTGCTTGCTGCTGGGTGGAATCGGACCTTGGAGGTTTTCGACCTCAACATGGGCTGCAGTGCGGCCGTCATCACGGGAGCCCATTCTCGGCCCGTCCACCAGATCTGTCAAAATAAAGTGAGTGGCCTTCTGACTGCCCACAGCCTTTGTAAACTTTGCGTTTAAGTGTTTAACAAACTTACGATGCAATCTTACAGCAGTTTGCTGCCAAAAGCAACAGTGATGTTTATTGGCCGTGAAGGTATTGTAAGCCGTGATGGTTGGTGTTAGAAGGCATTTGGATGCTATGTTGGATGTGGACGTTTGTACCTGTGTCTTTGATGATTTTGTGGTCCCAGTGTTTGATTTTACCACTTTCAAGTGAAAATGGTCCCATTTTCATTTACCACTTGGCGGTGGTTTTGGGCGCTTGCAGTGCTGGGTAGATTCTGTAGGGATGTGAAGCAGGCTTTGTGGATTTGCGGGTCTCGCTGTCCGGTGCAGCTGGTCTGTCTCGACGGAGGAAGAGTTCAAAATAACATACAGCTGGGCGTTGGAGGCCAGGCACTGAGGAGGTGGCCATTCTGATGAATTCATTGTCTCACAGTTTAGTTCAAAAGATGCTTTGTTGCTCAAAAGAACAACAAAGAGACTTGTGAACAGAACGTTTGTTTTCAGGGCTACTGCTTCGATTTTTGATAGATTTGTAATCGCTTTCCAGATTCAGGGTTTACTTTATAATGCCTGCAGAAATACGCATTATGGTTCATGGCTATTCTCCTGTTTTAAGTGAAGTCTTGCTATATTGCTCAAAGAAGACTCTTATCCACAGTTTCAAGATGTTATTCGGGTTTACGTGTCTATGTGACTGTGTGTGTGGACGGCGTGTGTGTTCTGATAGTCGGTGAGGTTCTGTAAGTGGCTGAGTGGGAGAATAGCACAGATCCAGGGCCGTGGAGNCAAAGAAGACTCTTATCCACAGTTTCAAGATGTTATTCGGGTTTACGTGTCTATGTGACTGTGTGTGTGGACGGCGTGTGTGTTCTGATAGTCGGTGAGGTTCTGTAAGTGGCTGAGTGGGAGAATAGCACAGATCCAGGGCCGTGGAGCTGAATTCTCTCGAACAGACTTTGTTTGGTGTTGTCCTGGGGGAGTGAGAGCTGGGGGTGCTGGACCCAAAGTCAGACTGTGTTGGGGGCAGTGGAGACCCCTGATGTGGGGGCAGTGGCCTGAGGCCCCGCGTCTGAGCCCTGGGAGGTCCGTCTGGATGGCCCGTCCGCGCGGCCGTGGCCAGAGGCCAGGCTCCTGGCCTTGGCGGGCACCGGCTGGGGACTGAGGAGGGGAGACGAGCGTCCGCTCCTCCCGGGGCACACCTCGTCTTGGACGGGCGCCTCGAGGCTCAGACTGGGTCCTACCTGGACCTTTCCCCCAGTTTACCCTTTGGGGTTTCATTAAGCAGGACATTTCCAATTAAGAGGAGGCTTTTCCGGTTTGTATTATGTTTTCAGCTTGCTGAGTTACTGAAGCAAAGATTATTTTTTTGCATCTTTTTTTGGGAGCAGACTCTTAACTGCATAAAAACAGCAAAAATATTGTAAACACTGTGGTCGCGCAGACGACTGGAGGCACCCTCTGAAGAACGCAGCGCCGTCCTGGCACTGCTGACATAGCAGCCTCGGCCCCAGCGGAGGTGTCAGGCCGCGCGGCGTGATGGCGCCCCCTGCCGGCGCGGCCCCGGGAGGGCTGTGGGTGGCGGAATGCGGTTTGCGTTTGGGAACCCTCATCTCACGCTGCTCATTTCAGAGTAAGGTCTGCCAAGGCGGCATTCCAGGTTGACTATTAGACCTGGTAGAGATCTGGACTTTTCAGTGAACTTGATAATAGACTCATATATCTTTTCCATTATAAATCCTATTTTCTTTTTTGCATGTTCTAACCTTAATTTCTTAATGGAGTTTATCGTACAGCCATAAAACTTGTCTGAAAGTTGGTATGTTAGAGATCAGTATAAGATTTTTCTTCAGTTTGGTTCCCAAAACTGTTTAAGTTGAAAATGCAAAGTATAATTTTGGTGTTTTGATACTCTTACTTGTAACATAAGGATAAAGCCTTGGCTTTAAAACGGTGGTAACAACAATTCTTTTAAACTTAACTAACCGGATTTTGTCATATTTTCAGAGAAGTTATTTCATTTTGAAAAGTAATATGTTGCTATTTTGACTGATATCTTCCTCTCTGTTTACATTTCATAAGGTATTTTAACCTTTTGCATATAATGCTTTTCTCTATTATAAGGATTAAATAATATAACGTACATTGATTTCTTAGCATATGCTAAATTCACTGAAAATATAAATTTATGAGGGCTGGTGGACATTACCTTAGAAAACGCTTAATCTTCCTATGCAACTAATTTCACACAATTCCTTTGTTCCCATGAGTGTTAAGGAGAAACGTATAGAATTGTGCTTCCTGCAGTTGGAAGTCAGGCTGAATCATTACAGAAGTGGTGTCTGCTTTCAAAGGAGCAGAAG
The DNA here is from genome assembly GCA_006410675.1 of Oreotragus oreotragus. NCBI lineage: Eukaryota > Metazoa > Chordata > Mammalia > Artiodactyla > Bovidae > Oreotragus > Oreotragus oreotragus. The sequence goes on along the minus strand of SJYX01019658.1, from coordinate 32,628 downwards.
GTGGAAGGTGGGAGATGTGGGTGTGAGCTGCCCTCACGCGTGCAAGCCTGACTCTTGAAGCCCCATGAAGTGTATCAGTGGCTCAGTCGTGTCCGACTCTTGTGACCCCGTGGACTGCAGCCCACCGGGCTCCTCTGTCCCTGGGATTCTCCACGCAAGAGTGCTGGAGTGGGTTGTCACTCCGTTCTCCAGGGGTCTGCCCGACCCAGGGATCGAACCAGGGTCTTCTGCATTACAGGCGATTCTTTACCGTCTAAGCTGCCACTTAAGCTCTGTAAGGTGAGAGAAAAGAGTGCCCCCTCCAGCCCAGCGATGAGAACAGGATGCTTGTGCTGTTTTGGAAGGTCGCATCAGATGGCATTCAGCTGCAGTCGCACATCCTTCCATGTGGTCAGACAGAATTTAACTTTAGAGGGCCTTTGAAGGTGCAGGAAAGAGAAGCAGGTCGACCTGACTCCTGCCGGAAGGTCTGGACGGGTCCCTGGGTCTCAGGCTCCTCTGTTCCCAGACTGACTTGAATATAAAATCCCAGAAGGGGATTAACACCATGAACGCAAACCTCCGTAGGATGTAGGTGTGAGTCCAGCTCCCAGTCAGCCTTAGCCCCGGTCTACTCCTGCCTCTCCGGGAGCCCTGCCCACCCAACCTGCTGCTAAAACATACACCCCCAACTCCATGTCCAGCCTTTGATTCCTCAGGGGCCCCCCTGACACACGCCCTGACTCAGAGTCCAGCCTTCGGGACCTCAGGGGCCCCCCTAACACACGCCCTGACTCAGGGTCCAGCCTTTGATTCCTCAGGGGCCCCCCTGACATGTGCCCTGACTCAGGGTCCAGCCTTCGATTCCTCAGGGGCCCCCCTGACATGCACCCTGACTCAGGGTCCAGCCTTCGGGACCTCAGAGGCCCTCCTGACACACACCCTGACTCAGGGTCCAGCCTTTGGGACCTCAGGGGCCCCGCTGACACACGCCCTGACTCAGGGTCCAGCCTTTGGGACCTCAGGGGCCCCCCTGACACACGCCCTGACTCAGGGTCCAGCCTTTGGGACCTCAGGGGCCCCGCTGACACACGCCCTGACTCAGGGTCCAGCCTTTGGGACCTCAGGGGCCCCGCTGACACACGCCCTGACTCAGGGTCCAGCCTTTGGGACCTCAGGGGCCCCCCTGACACACGCCCTGACTCAGGGTCCAGCCTTTGGGACCTCAGGGGCCCCGCTGACACACGCCCTGACTCAGGGTCCAGCCTTTGGGACCTCAGGGGCCCCGCTGACACACGCCCTGACTCAGGGTCCAGCCTTTGGGACCTCAGGGGCCCCCCTGACACACGCCCTGACTCAGGGTCCAGCCTTTGGGACCTCAGGGGCCCCGCTGACACACGCCCTGACTCAGGGTCCAGCCTTTGGGACCTCAGGGGCCCCGCTGACACACGCCCTGACTCAGGGTCCAGCCTTTGGGACCTCAGGGGCCCCCCTGACACACGCCCTGACTCAGGGTCCAGCCTTTGGGACCTCAGGGGCCCCGCTGACACACGCCCTGACTCAGGGTCCAGCCTTTGGGACCTCAGGGGCCCCGCTGACACACGCCCTGACTCAGGGTCCAGCCTTTGGGACCTCAGGGGCCCCCCTGACACACGCCCTGACTCAGGGTCCAGCCTTTGGGACCTCAGGGGCCCCCCTGACACACGCCCTGACTCAGGGTCCAGCCTTTGGGACCTCAGGGGCCCCGCTGACACACGCCCTGACTCAGGGTCCAGCCTTTGGGTCCTCAGGGGCCCCCCTGACACACGCCCTGACTCAGGGTCCAGCCTTTGGGACCTCAGGGGCCCCCCTGACACACGCCCTGACTCAGGGTCCAGCCTTTGGGACCTCAGGGGCCCCGCTGACACACGCCCTGACTCAGGGTCCAGCCTTTGGGACCTCAGGGGCCCCGCTGACACACGCCCTGACTCAGGGTCCAGCCTTTGGGTCCTCAGGGGCCCCCCTGACACACGCCCTGACTCAGGGTCCAGCCTTTGGGACCTCAGGGGCCCCCCTGACACACGCCCTGACTCAGGGTCCAGCCTTTGGGACCTCAGGGGCCCCGCTGACACACGCCCTGACTCAGGGTCCAGCCTTTGGGACCTCAGGGGCCCCCCGACACACGCCCTGACTCAAGGTCCAGCCTTTGGGACCTCAGGGGCCCCCCTGACACACGCCCTGACTCAGGGTCCAGCCTTTGGGACCTCAGGGGCCCCGCTGACACACGCCCTGACTCAGGGTCCAGCCTTTGGGACCTCAGGGGCCCCCCGACACACGCCCTGACTCAAGGTCCAGCCTTTGGGACCTCAGGGGCCCCCCTGACACACGCCCTGACTCAGGGTCCAGCCTTTGGGACCTCAGGGGCCCCGCTGACACACGCCCTGACTCAGGGTCCAGCCTTTGGGACCTCAGGGGCCCCCCGACACACGCCCTGACTCAAGGTCCAGCCTTTGGGACCTCAGGGGCCCCCCTGACACACGCCCTGACTCAGGGTCCAGCCTTTGGGACCTCAGGGGCCCCGCTGACACACGCCCTGACTCAGGGTCCAGCCTTTGGGACCTCAGGGGCCCCCCGACACACGCCCTGACTCAAGGTCCAGCCTTTGGGACCTCAGGGGCCCCCCTGACACACGCCCTGACTCAGGGTCCAGCCTTTGGGACCTCAGGGGCCCCGCTGACACACGCCCTGACTCAGGGTCCAGCCTTTGGGACCTCAGGGGCCCCCCGACACACGCCCTGACTCAAGGTCCAGCCTTTGGGACCTCAGGGGCCCCCCTGACACACGCCCTGACTCAGGGTCCAGCCTTTGGGACCTCAGGGGCCCCGCTGACACACGCCCTGACTCAGGGTCCAGCCTTTGGGACCTCAGGGGTCCCCCTGACACACGCCCTGACTCAGGGTCCAGCCTTCGATTCCTCAGGGGCCCTGAGTCAGCTTTGCAGGCAGCCTGTGGCTGCCGCTCGTGGTCATCTCTGCCTGCTGTCCTCAGGGTGGGTGTGGACCCTCTGGTCTCGGGTGAGGGGGTGGGGCATCCTCATGGTTGGGGTCGCTTTCCTGCACAGCGGCACTGCTGCCAGATGCCCCGCGCCAGGCGGCACAGACCTGGGGTCACTTCCAGCAGGGGGCTCGCCTGCTATCACCAGGGGGAGGTTCGGCAGGTCCCTCATCCTCAGTGTCCGTGCTCGCAGGGGCAGGTGTGTGCAGGTTCCTCGTCCTCAGTGTCCGTGTTTCTAGGGGCAGGTGTGTGCAGGTTCCTTGTCCTTAGTGTAGGGGCTCACAGGGGCAGGTGTGTGCAGGTTCCTGGTCTCAGTGTCCGTGGTCCCAGGGGCAGGTGTGTGCAGGTTCCTCGTCCTCAGTGTCCGTGGTCCCAGGGGCAGGTTCCTCTGGCTCCTGTGCCTGTGGGGTCGTTGGTCCCAGCCGCTGTCCACCAGGCCTCAGTGGGGCAGAGGGCTTTGTGGCCCCCAGGCCAGGGCACACGAGGTTTCCTCCCCGGAGGCCTGGGAGACGGCCAATCCTGAGCCGTCCGCTGTGTCATGGTGGGGCGGGGGAAGCAGGCACAGCATCCTGCGCTGTGCGGTCGGTCAGATGAGAGGCATGAGGTTAGGAAGGGAGTTCTGAGGGGTTTCATGGGAAAAGAACCGGTTTTACTTCCTGAAAATAAACATCTGAACAGTATGTGATGGATGAAAAGATGAGGGTATAAGGTTAGAGGTTTACCCCGTGGCTTAATAGTTTTCTTAATCTTCCCTGACATTTCTGCTCAGTTACGCAGTGGCTGTCAAAGAGTTCCGACTCACCAGAGCCCTGCAGGAGCTGTCGTCCTGCAAGTCCAAGTTCAGGGGAAGCAGAAGCCACGGTTGGCCCCGAAGTCCCATTTCCACTCAGACAGAAACCATGTCGCTTCTGATGTCCTTTCAGCTTGGTGACGAGGGCAGCCGCATCCACAGGTGCCGCTGGAGCTCTTTGTGAGCATCTGGGTTCGTGTGGCGACCTCCTCCGAGGATCAGCCGCAGCGGCCTCGTGTTGCACAAGCAGAATTTAGCTCATTTTACCTCCGGTCACAAAAACGAGGGCCTCGTGTTCCTATTTGTGAAGTCTGTTTCATGCCATTAAACGGCTTATTTTTAGAATGAAAGTGCGTGCATATTTTTTATGATTTAGCGATAGCTTTGAGAATCACGGCAGGTGCCTTTTCTTTATATATTAAAAAAACCTCATTGGCCGTTGCTCTTTTTTGTGTTTGAATGAGCTGCTTGCATTTTTTTGTGATGTAAATCTGTAATGTGCATGCACGCTCAGCCTCTTCTGTCGTGTCCCACTCTTTGCGACCCCGTGGACTGTAGCCGGCCAGGCTCCTGTGCCTGTGGGATTCCCTAGCCGAGAATACTGGAGTGCGTGTGCTAAGGCACTTCAGTCATATCCTCCTCTTCGCGACCCCATGGATTCGAGGTCCACCAGGCTTCTCTGTCCATGGGCTTCTCCAGGCAAGACTACTGGAGTGGGTAGTCTTTCCCTCATCCAGGGGATCTTCCCAACCCAGGGACTGAACCCAGGTCTCCGGCATCGCAGGTGGATTACTTGCTGCTGCGTCATCGGGGGAGCAAGCTAAAAAGTATGTAAAATTTTGAATAGTTTAATGAAACTGTCTTCTCACACCAGGACTTTAGATTTTCAGAAATGATAGCCACTCAAATCGATACAATTTGCTTTAAAATACATACTTCATTAGCTCCAGGTCTGACTTGTTTCTCTTTTTTAAAGAAATGCAGTGATTTTTGCTACAGGAAGGCATTCCTGTTTGCTGGCCGCTGCCAAGTTCCCTGTGGCTCCCAGCCAATGTGTGTTCAGAGCACACAGCGCCTCCTGCAGCGAGCGTGCTCCTCCCGCCGCAGCACTGAGCCCTGTGTGTCCCGGCACCTCAGCTCCACTGCACCATGCGTGGGGATTCTACCCATTTCATGCGTTTCTTACATGTGATTAAGCCTATAAATTTCTCTCTGAATGCCGCTATGGTTGTAATTTGCCAGTTTAGCAAGTGGCCTTTTGATTTAGCAGTAAATATTTTCTGATTTTTTTCAACCTAGTCCTTATTTACGTATGAGCTTTTAGTTTCCCACATACACAAACTAATTTGTTGTTTGGCCGCTCACTTGTATCCAACTATTTGTGACCCCATGGACTGCAGCACGCCAGGCTTCCCTGTCCTTCACCATCTCCCGGAACTTTCTCAAACTCATGTCCCTTGAGTCGGTGATGCCATCCAACCATCTCACCCTCTGTCGTCCCCTTCTCCTCCTGCCTTCAGTCTTTCCCAGCATTAGGGTCTTTTCCAATGAGTCAGTTCTTCTCATCAGGTGGTGAAAGTATTGGAGTTTCAGCTTCAGCATCAGTCCTTCCAATGAATATTCAGGGTTGATTTCCTTTAGGATTGACTGGTTTGACCTCCTTACAGCCCAAGAGAGTCTCAAGAATCTTCTCCACAGTTCAAAAGCATTAGTTCTTCGGCGCTCAGCTCTCTTTAGAGTCCAGCTGTCACATCCATACATGACCACTGGAAAAACCCTAGCTTTGACTGGACAGACCTTTGTTAGTAAAGTGATGTCTCTGCTTTGCAATATGCTGTTTAGTTTATCATAGCTTTTGTTCCAAGGAACAAGTGTCTTTTAATTTCATGAACGCGGTCACCATCCGCAGTGGTTTGGAGCCCAAGAAAATAAAGTCTGTCACTGTTTCCTTTGTTTCCCTGTTTATTTGCCATGAAGTGATGGATGAGATGCCATGATCTCAGTTTCTTGAATGTTTAGTTTTAAGCCAGGTTTTTCACTCTCCTCTTTCACCTTCATCAAGAGGCTCTTCAGTTCCTCTTTGCTTTCTGCCAGAAGGGTGGTGTCACCCTGTTTGTTTAACCTTATGCTGAGCACGTCTTGAGAAATGCCGGGCTATATGAGTTACAAACTGGAATCAAGATAGGCAGGAGAAACATCAGCAACCTCAGATGTGCAGATGATACCACTCTCATGGCAGAAAGCGAAAAGAAAGAAACAGCCTTTTGATGGGGGTGAAGGAGACGAGTGAAAGAGGCAGCTTAAGATTAATGTTAAAAAAACTAAGGTCATGGCATTTGGCCCCATGACTGCATGGCACATAGAAGAAAAGGTGGGAGCGGTGACAGAGTCCCTCTTCTTGGGCTGCAGAATCACTGTCGATGCCGACTGCAGCCATGAGATCAACAGACGGTTGCTGCTTGGCAGGAAAGCGACGACAAACCTCGAGAGGTGCTGAGAAGCAGAGACGTTACTCTGCTGACAACGGTTGTGAGACCTGGACTGTAAATTTGGCAGAACACCTAAGAATTGATGCCTTTGAACTATAGTGCTGGAGAATACTCCCGAAAGTCCCTTGTACTGCAAGGAGTTCAAACCAGTCAGTCTTAAGGGAGATCAACCCTGAATATTCACGGAAGGACTGATGCTGAAGCTGAAGCTCCAGTACTTTTGTCATCTGATGCAAGGAGCCGGCTCATTGGAAAAGTCCCTGATGCTGGAAAAGATTGAGGGCAGAAGGAGAAGAGGGTGTCAGAGGATGAGATGGCTGGATGGCATCACTGACGCAATGAACATGAACTTGGGCAAACCTCGGGAGATAGTGAGGGACAGGGATACCTGGCGTGCTGCAGTCCATGGGGTCGCAAAGAGTCGGACATGACTGGGTGACTGAACATATCTTATGTTTTCAGATATAGTTGTTTTTATCACTTTCAAAAACAATTACTAGTTTGGTGTACTTTCAGTTCAGTTCAGTTCAGTTGCTCAGTTGTGTCCAACTCTTTGAGCAACATGGACTGCAGCACGCCAGGCTTCCCTGTCCATCACCAACTCTCCACGCTTACTCAAACTCACATCCGTCAAGTTGATGATGCCATCCAACCATCTCATCCTCTGTCGTCCCCTTCTCCTGCCTTCAGTCTTTCCCAGCATCAGGGTCTTTTCCAATGAGTCAGTTCTTCACATCAGGTGGCCAAAGTATTGGAGTTTCAGCTTCAGCCTCAGTCCTGCCAATGAATATTCAGGACTGATTTCCTTTAAGATGGACTGGTTGGATCTTCTTGCAGTCCAAGGGACCCTCAAGAGTTTTCTCCAACACCACATTCAAAAGCATCAATTCTATGGCGCTCAGCTTTCTTTATAGTCCAAATCACACATCCATGCATGACCACTGGAAAAACCATAGTCTTGACTAGATGGACCTTTGATGGCAAAGTAATGTCTCTGCTTTTTAATATGCTATCTAGGTTGGTCCTAAATTTTCTTCCAAGGAGCAAGTGTCTTTTAATTTCATGGCTGCAGTCACCATCTGCAGTGATTTTGGAGCCCCCCAAAAATAAAGTCTGACACTGTTTCCATTGTTTTCCTATGATCTTAGTTTTCTGAATGTTGAGCTTTAAGCCAACTTTTTCACCCTCCTCTTTCAGTTTCATCAAAAGGCTCTTTAGTTCTTCGCTTTCTGCCATAAGTGTGGTGTCAAATGCATATCTGAGATTATTGATATTTCTCCCAGCAATCTTGATTCCAGCTTGAGCTTCACCCGGGCTAGCATTTCTCATGATGTACTCTGCATATAAGTTAAATAAGCAGGGTGATAATACACAGCCTTGATGTACTCCTTTTCCTATTTGGAACCAGTCTGTTGTTCCATGTCCAATTCTAACTGTTGCTTCTTGACCTGCATACAGATTTCTCAGGAGGCAGGTCAGGTGGTCTGGTATTCCCATTTCTCTCAGAATTTTCCACAGTTTATTGTGATCCAAACAGTCAAAGGCTTTGGCATAGTCAATAAAGCAGAAGTAGAGTTTTTCTGGAACTCTCTTGCTTTTTCGATGATCCAGCAGATGTTGGCAGTTTGATCTCTGGTTCCTTTGCCTTTTCTAAATCCAGCTTGAATAGCTGGAGTTTCACGGTTCACGTATTGCTGAAGCCTGGCTTGGAGAATTTTGAGCATTACTTTACTAGCATGTGAGATGAGTACAATTGTGTGATAGTTTGAGCATTCTTTGGCATTGCCTTTCTTTGGAATTGGAATGAAAACTGACCTTTTCCAGTCCTGTGGCCACTGCTGAGTTTTCCAAATTTGCTGGCATATTGAGTGCAGCACTTTAACTTTCAGCATCATGTTTTAGGATTTGAAACAGCTCCACTGGGATTCCATCACCTCCACTAGCTTTGTTTGTAGTGATGCTTCCTAAGGCCCACTTGACCTCAGACTCCAGGATGTCTGGCTCTAAGTAAGTGATCACACCATCATGATTATCTGGGTTGTGAAGATCTTTTTTGCATCAATCTGTGTATTCTTGCCACGTCTTCTTACTATCTTCTGCTTCTGTTAGGTCCATACCATTTCTGTCCTTTATTGAGCCCATCTTTGCATGAAATGTTCCCTTGGTGTCTCTAATTTTCTTGAAGAGACCTCTAGTCTTGTCTTTTCTTGAAGAGATCTCTAGTCTTTTCTTTTCTTGAAGAGATCTCTAGTCTAGTAAGGTGTACTTTGCCTTACTTCTATTTTTTCTTAATGTTTATACAACCAATCTTTCCTCCTTTTACTTAGCATATGCTATTTTTCCCCACCCTTTACTTTCAACCATCAAAATTAGTGTATTTAGATCTCTAGTCTTTTCTTTTCTTGAAGAGATCTCTAGTCTAGTAAGGTGTACTTTGCCTTACTTCTATTTTTTCTTAATGTTTATACAACCAATCTTTCCTCCTTTTACTTAGCATATGCTATTTTTCCCCACCCTTTACTTTCAACCATCAAAATTAGTGTATTTTAAGTGTTTTTACTGAAATCCAACTAGGAATCTTTCGAGCTTACTCTGTTAGAAATTACTATGGTGACTCATCAGTTGATCTTATTTTGTTTTTCTCTTCAATCTTTAAAAAGAACACTTCACTTTCTGTTTATCATGAATTCTTAGCTTCATTTTTTCCCTTCAGTCTCTACTGGATTGATCAGATATTTTTCTAAATTCTTTTTTTTTCCCCTTGAAAGGTTTGACCTCTGTATATTATTTCTGTTCCCCCCCCCCCATTTTTTGCTGTTCAGTTTCAAGACACGAGCAGTGCTGTCAGCTCTGACAGCTGTACACTCGCCTCTCTGTCAAGCTGGGTCCCTGTTTTGCTCTTTTCACATTCAGGCTGCTGCGAGCACCCAGCATTCAGTAGGTGCCCTCCAAGCATCCGCTGGATGTTTCCCTGTTATGAGTTATCGAGCTGTCTTAACCCAGTTCCAGTTTGCGGATCGCTGTGCCGTGTTGATCTTAGTAACTGGTGGCAGTGAGTGGGCCCCTCTGTGTGTCACACTTCTCATATGAAAGAGGGAGTGAAATAGCTGACCCTTCACAGGTTTACGAGGAGGAGGGAATGTGAAGTGTTCAGAATGCTGTGGAAGCAGAGTCAAGACTCAGTGCATATTCGTTTGCTTTTCTAGTCATTGAATTTGTATAAGCCTTTCTTCCCTGGTTGTAAATGAATAATCACTTGTAGGCATCTTAAGCATAAATGCTTGTGGGCACACTTTATTAGATTTGTCTTAACAGTGATGTTTGGATATTCTTGACATAGTAGGAAGATGGAAATTATTATAAACCATGTTATATTTAAGTAATGTTTGGGGCCAGATGGCTCTGCAGATGGAGTTCAGTTTCAGTCCACTAGACACTGAAAATCATGGCAACAGTTCTTCTGACAGCAGCTTTGAGAAGGTGAGGGCCCAGTAACCAGACCAGATGCAGGTCCTCGGAAGTGTCAGCATCTGCTGGACACATTTCACCCAAGTCAGCATCATAGGCACCTGCTCGGGGCGGGTCTCAGGGTTTGGTAGTCAGGAAACTAATAACTGACCTCAAGCTTTAAATGCCTTATTAAGACCATCTTTCAGATAATTTATTGAATATGTCTTATGACCTACACTTTAAAAAAATTGGTGTATTATTATCAGTCTTTTGATCTTTTGCCATTTGTGGTTCTGTAACTTTCCATGGCATCATCTATAGAGAAAACATACATCAGTAGTTCTTAAGGTACAAATGTTCCACTAGCGATTATTCATAGGAAGCTTCTGGAGTCCAGTTCTAAAATTTTATAAGTAAAAAAGCTATTCGTTAATTTCTTTCTTTAGATTCAGTGTTGTTAGATATGATTAGGGTAATGTTTATTAATTAAACCTGTAAAAAATATGCCTGATTTTCCCCTTATAATTACAGGGGTCATCATTTGCAACCCAGCAATCCCAGGCTTATAATCTCTTTGTGACCGCGGCCACTGGTGATGGGATAAAGCTTTGGGACCTGAGGACCCTGAGGTGTGGCTCCCTCTGCTTTTCGGGTTGCAGTTGGGGGTGAGGCTGGACAGACCACAGAGAGTGGATTGTAATTAAAGCTCATGGGAAACTCCACTTGAGCTTGTTTTTCCAAGTATGACAAGGTTGTGGTGAATCTATTCACACTGACTAAAAAGAGTCTGATTTATACACAGAAAGGGTCACACAGTTTGGAATGATAAAAAGGCAGATACTGGTCTTTCCTCTGCCGCATGTGACATGTGACCTCTGATGCTGGAAATGAACAGGAAGTTAACTGATCACTTTACTGTTAGACTAGAGTGTGCATGTGTGTAAGTGAGATGCATACGTATGTGTGCAAGCATGTACGCACACTGTAAGAGGCACATGTAACAGTGAGGCGTGTGTATATTTGTATATAAACATATATATACACACAGTGATACCTACATATTATAACTAGATGTGTGTATACACACACACATACACACACAGGGGTACATACATGTAACAGTGAGGCGTGCATATATTTGTATATAAACATATATATACACACAGTGATACCTACATATTACAGTTAGATGTGTGTATATATATATGTATACAAAGTATGTGTATATACACACACACATGGGTACATACATGTAACAGTGAGATGTATATGTATGTATGCAAGCATGTACACACAGTGAGATGTACATGTAACAGTGAGGAGTACATATGTTTGTACATAAATATATATATACACACAGGGTTACATACATCTAACAGTAAGATGTGTATGTATATATACAAATATATACACACACACAGTGATATGACCATGTAACAGTGAGATGTACATATAAATGTATAAAAATATATATACACAGTGATACATACATATTACAGTCAGATGTGTATATATATGTATACAAAAAATGTGTGTGTATATATATATAAATATACACATGGGGTGCATACATGTAGCAGTGAGATGTATATATATATATGTACACAAATATATATACACAGTGATACACACACACATATATATATTTATATACACACACATAATTCTGTTCCTTAAAATGTTCTGATAGTTACGGCAGACAGACATTGAGTATAGAATGTATCTATAGAATAACTACTCACGTTTGTTTCTGTGTCTGTGTGTGTGACATACACACATCCGTAAGGACGATAGTAGCAGACCGCCTCTGTTTTTTTCTTCATTCACTAAACAAGTATAAACCTTCTGTTTCTATCCTGTGTGACTTTTGTATAAAAAGTTTATTTAATGGTAGTTTTGTTGTTTTTGTGCATTTATGATGTTAAAAGCACATTCATTATTTTTAAAGGATCTCCAGAATAACCTGCCTCACCACTTGTTACTAATCCTCACTTATTATTAAACATCCTCACAATAAAGATGTTGTTTCACTGTTAGTTTGCTCATTTTTGTGAAGACAAGTCAGTATCTTCCTCGTAATTTATGCTAAAAATTGAGAAATCTTTTGTTCTCTTGTGTTTTCCTTCCTTGTAGGTGTGAGCGCCGTTTTGAAGGCCATCCAAGCCGGGCTACCCGTGTGGAGTTGCTTTCAGCCCTTGCGGCCGATTCGTGGCTTGCGGTGCTGAAGACGGACACGTATGTGCAGCCGTGGCAGTGTGCTGGTCTTCAGGCGAAGGCTCTGCACTCACTCTTGGGGAGACAGTTAATACTGCTGCCTGTTAGGGCAGAATCTTCACTATGGGCCAGTGCTCTGAGGCTGCCACATCGTAATGGGATTAAAGAGCAGTCACACACAAGGTGTGACAGGCCAGCCGCAGAAGGACGGGTACCGTGGGACCCTACTCGTATGAGGAACCTAACGCAGATTCACAGAGGCAGACAGTGCCAAGCGGGGCCAGGAGCTCGGGTGGGGGATGAGAGATTCTGGGCAGGGGGCACAGGGGCTGGTTACGCAGGACGAGCAAGGCTGGACTCTGCTGTACACATGGCGCCTGAGGTCAGCAGTGCCGCACTGTGCCCATGAGCCTGTGAAGAAGGTGACCTTAGGCTAAATGTCATCAGTGTGGTTAAAAGCAAGGTTCATGGGAAATTCTCCTAGGGGCCACCATCGACGGCACTGAGTATGGCACCGTTGAGATGTCAGTCTGTGTCACTAACGGTGTTCTAAGGCATCTGCCTCGCTAGTCTGCACCAGGAGGTAGTCCTGTGACAACAGGGCAGCCCGAAGCTACCCGAGTCTTTGTAGGTAACTTCTGACTTAAGAGAAAGTACACAGGATAAGGGAACAAATTGCAAGGGCACACAGAAGCAGACAGATCCTAGATACGGAGCATCCTTCAGGACACTGGTCCAGTTCCTTCAGCAAGGATGTGGCGTGAAAAAGAGGCAGGCAGGGGAAGGACCGCTCCAACATAGGGAGACATGAGAGCAGTGTACAGATCTCGACTGGATCCCCACTGACCCCTCATAATTGTAAAAAGACGTTTGCGAATGCTTGGGGACGGCATTGATATTTACTGGGTAGTAAATATCGGTGAATTATTATTCTTTTAGATGTAAAAGTGGCAGTACAGTTAGGTATAAATTGCCCATGTTTTTAAATGCTTACAAAATACATAGGACACATTTTTGCAGTTTGCTTCAAAATACTGCATACCTTTTAACCCCAAAAACTCGAAAGAAAAGGAAAAAAGGATATGATACTTGGAGCAAGTATAGCAAGCCTTGATAATGTTGTATTTGGAGATGTGTATAAGAGACAGATACGTATGTGTGCAAGCATGTACGCACACTGTAAGAGGCACATGTAACAGTGAGGCGTGCGTATATTTATATATAAACATATATATACACACAGTGATACCTACATATTATAACTAGATGTGTGTATACACACACACATACACACACAGNAGGACGAGCAAGGCTGGACTCTGCTGTACACATGGCGCCTGAGGTCAGCAGTGCCGCACTGTGCCCATGAGCCTGTGAAGAAGGTGACCTTAGGCTAAATGTCATCAGTGTGGTTAAAAGCAAGGTTCATGGGAAATTCTCCTAGGGGCCACCATCGACGGCACTGAGTATGGCACCGTTGAGATGTCAGTCTGTGTCACTAACGCTGTTCTAAGGCATCTGCCTCGCTAGTCTGCACCAGGAGGTAGTCCTGTGACAACAGGGCAGCCCGAAGCTACCCGAGTCTTTGTAGGTAACTTCTGACTTAAGAGAAAGTACACAGGATAAGGGAACAAATTGCAAGGGCACACAGAAGCAGACAGATCCTAGATACGGAGCATCCTTCAGGACACTGGTCCAGTTCCTTCAGCAAGGATGTGGCGTGAAAAAGAGGCAGGCAGGGGAAGGACCGCTCCAACATAGGGAGACATGAGAGCAGTGTACAGATCTCGACTGGATCCCCACTGACCCCTCATAATTGTAAAAAGACGTTTGCGAATGCTTGGGGACGGCATTGATATTTACTGGGTAGTAAATATCGGTGAATTATTATTCTTTTAGATGTAAAAGTGGCAGTACAGTTAGGTATAAATTGCCCATGTTTTTAAATGCTTACAAAATACATAGGACACATTTTTGCAGTTTGCTTCAAAATACTGCATACCTTTTAACCCCAAAAACTCGAAAGAAAAGGAAAAAAGGATATGATACTTGGAGCAAGTATAGCAAGCCTTGATAATGTTGTATTTGGGCCGTGTCTGTGTCTAGCTCCTTGTATAATTCTCTGTACTTTTGCACATCCAAGTGCAAGGCCACACACGGGCATTGGGAGCAGTCCTTGGCGTGGATGAGCTTGACTTCACCTTGGCAGGAGCCCCTTTGCGACCTCCTCAAGGGCCGGGCACTGAAGGGGTGCTCAGCTGCGGGGAGCCTGCATCTGTGTGCTGTTCTTACCAGAGGGAACTGCCGGCTCTCCGACCCGTGCTGTTTCCATCCGTCGTAGCGCACGGTCCGCAGGGAAGAGGAGGCAGTTCGTGTGCGTGGTTGTGTTTCAGAAATGCTGCTTGAATCTTACTGTGCAGAAAGCTGTGACTGCACCGTGACGACCTCCTCGGGATCACACTGACACCGTGGTCCCGCTCTTTCATTGCGGGATCACCTTTTCAGAGAAATCAGAGTGAAGGCATGAACTAAGGGACACTTGCGGACAGTTAGCTGCCTATTTGATCACAGGTCCACAGATGCTGAGAGAGGCCGAGCAGTGACTGGAAACCAGGTGGATCAGGATTTGCTTCCAGACCAACGGGGCTGCTTCTCCCTTGGGTGGGCGACACTGACGGTCAGACGCGCGGTCAGGGCCGTCCAGGGGTCCGCGTGCTCTGTGTCTTGAGAGGAGCTGGAAACCTTGTTTGTGACAGTTCTTGTTGTCCGGGCTTGGCGGGGATCCATGAGAGGAGAAGGAGGCTGCGTGTCTGCCTCATGCCTGATGAGAGAGCCCAGAGCAGCATCACCAGCATTTTCTAACAAACTCTCCACTTCTTTCTGGATACAAGCTGCGTTTCTGCCTCAGTGAGATTTTAAATAAGGCTCTGTATTAAACCTTGACTATTTTGGTCGTCTGAGAAATATATATATCTGAAGAAACGTGCACAGTTCTGAGAAATATCATTTTTGGAAATATTTTAAAAAGCAAAGTAAGTGTCCATAGTTTGACAGTTGATTCCCCCATGGACCATATAATTATTATGAAGCCTCAGGAATACAGAATTCACTTCTGTCTGCAGCTCTTTTTTTCTTCTGTGGGGTTAATTTGGGGAAAGGGAAAATGAAGGACACATGTTAGAACCCTGTGTGATGAAAAAGTGAAAGACGCTTCATCTTCACGGATACGGTTCAATTGAGTTACAAAACAGTTGTAATGAGCTGGTCTGGTCCTGTTTGTAAAACGCTGATCTTTTTCAGTAGTACATTCAGTCCCTTACACTTTTTATGAAAATATTTTTGAGCAGTATTATTCCAGTACCCCTGTAGCTTCTGCCACATCCTCATCTTTTTGCCTGAAAAATGTTGCTTCATTTTTCCTCACCCCTCTTCCCAGAGATTGATTTAGTTTCAGAGTAACACTTACTCTGTCCAGGTTTTATCTCAGTTTCTTTTGTTTTCTTAGCACGTTTGAGCTAACACTTGTTTCTCTTTGATGGGAAGAAGTTGCTTCATGAGTCGATAACTGTTATTACCTCTAATTAAAACATTTTGTTCTTGCCATGGACTGTAATAAAATTGAGTCAGTTGCAGAATTCCTTGTTACTTTTCCACTCTTTACATAAAGTACACTTTGTCCTTTCGGATTGGTCGGTTGCCACCGTGTGGAAGTACAGCTTGTGATAAGTACGTATCTAGTAAAATATTTCTGATATTGGGAGCTGCAAACTGCTGTTTTTGTTGACTCAGGAACCTTCTTGACGAAAGATGTGTTTCATTTATTTATGAATTTTTTTCGTTTGTTCCCTTTGTTCGTTCTTTGTTTTCCTTTCTTTCTCTTCTTAAGTCTGCTTATTTCTGGTGCACGTGGGCTCCCTCCGGCTGCGTTGAGCGGGGCCGCTCTTCTCTCTGCTGCACAGGCGTCTCACTGCAGGGGCCTCTTGTCGCAGAGCCCAGGCTCTGGGCACACAGCCTGTGGTGGCTGCGGTGCCCGGGTGGCATGCGGAACCCTCCCACACCAGGGATCGAACCCATGTCCCCTGCCTCGGCAAGTGGGTTATTATCCACAGGAAAGTCCTAAAAGATACGTTTCATTTAATACCATTTTCATGTAGAACACAGAAGCCTGTTTCTTAGATGACTCTTAGAATTGCTTCACAATGAATACCACAGTGTCGTCTTACGTGCATTTTGAGATTCCAGGCCGACGCAAGCCCGTGTTAGTTCCCATTTGGATTCAGGTAAACATGAGGAGTCTCAGGAAGGACTTTTCGACAAGAGACAATCTGTGACAGAAGCGGACTAATGCGGGAACTCACCCTCGAGCCCTGCCTGCGAGTTGTCGGAGCTGCCCTCTGCCGTCAGCCCTCCAGCCCTGTGTCCGGGCTCGCCCTTGTCCGTGGTCCGTTGGGGCAGGGAGCACGCGGAGGCTGTCTCCTGCAGCCGCCTGGGCGCATCTACTCTTGACCTTCCAGGCTCTGCTACGTCAGAGAACTTCCAGTCTCTTCCTTGACCTGTTTTCCATTAGCCCACAGGCGAGTTCTCTGGGCCTTTGAAATACTAACCTAAGCCATAAGCTTGCACTTGACTCACCTTTGTTCTCGTGTCTGTCGCACGTCACACTGAGACTCCTCTAACATCAGCCTTGTTACCCAGGCCTCCTTCCCCGCCCTTTTCTTGTCTCGAAATCTTTTGCTCTGGTTGCTTCTCTTTGGACATTTGTCTCGTTGATCTTCTTCTTCTTGTGTCTTCTGTTGCAAATTCAACCGTGATTTGAGCTGCTCACGCATCCCAAGCTGGATACGCGCCACTCTGATGCCAGCCTCTTCCTGCTTCCTGAGTGTGGCCGCTGTTTGGCGTCACCTGAAGACCTGGCTGTCTTAACCTTAGAAATTTACAAACAGTGACTGGTTTCCCTTGAACACCTGCTACTTGAAGCAGCAGTCTCACTTCAGTTTGGTCCTAGTGGTTTTCAGTCCTTTAAGCTGCATCGTGGAGATGTCCGTGGTGACCAGAAACCTGCTTCTCCCTTCCTCCAGAGCCTGGAATCTAGAGGGCGTGTGTGTGTGTGTCTGTGCGCACAGCATATGTGTAGTAATGGGCAATACAGCAAATGCCTTATATACAAACCTTCAGGTTGTGAACTTTCAAAGATGCGAATGTGTGTTGGCATGTCCAGTCACACAAATTGGTTCACATGTCAGTTGTACACTGCCGTGTGCATGCATCTTCTACAAGTGGCTGTGCTTGTGTGTACTTTACGGTACAGAATACAGTAGTCCCTTATCTTCAAGTCCAGAATGTCTAGATGTACACTGCCGTGTGCATGCATCTTCTACAAGTGGCTATGTTTGTGTGTACTTTATGATACAGAATACAGTAGTCCGTTACCTTTACTTCAAGTCCAGAATGTCTAGAAGCAAGTGTAAGAGCAGCGGCAATGTAGCTGGTACTTCTGTACTTTTTCAGGTACTGTACCGTAAGATTAGAAATGTTTTCTTTATTTGTATTTGTTTTTATGTATTATTTGTGTGAAAAGTATTATAAACCTATTACAGTACAGTACTGTATAGCTGATTATGTTATTTGGGTACCTTGGCTGACTGTTGGGCTTATGAGCAAATTGAACTTATGAATGCACTCTTGGAACAGAACTCATTCATAAGTAGGGGACATGGTGTATATTCCTCCAAAATTATAGTTTTATTCACATATTTATAGCCAGGTCATAAAGCAGTTGTATGGTTAACTTTTCTGAAGAAAGTTGCTAACAGCAGTTATGGACATCTGTTTTCATTTCTTTTGGGTGTGTACAGAGCTGTGAGATTGCTGGGTCAGAAGGCTGGTGTAGGTTTAATTTTGTTGGAAGCTTCCAAGGCAGCTATACCATTTGAACAATCGAGCACCAAATGTTTGGTGTGCACACACACACCCAGACATACACACATGCACACACAATGCACCCAGATGCACACACACATGCACACCCAGGCGTACACATACACGCACATATGTGCACCCAGATGTGCACAAACATGCACACACATACACACAAAAGCATCTAGATGCACACACACATGTACACAGACACAGACGCACACACACACATGCACCCAGACGTACACACAGGTGCACCCATACATGTGCACTCAGCTGTACACACACACACACATGCACACAGACGTGCATACATACATGCACTTGAGCACACAGAATATATAGGCATGCACACACATGCACCCAGATACACACACACATGTGCACACAGATGTACACCCATGCACAACACATGTGCACACATACATATGTGCACCCAGATGCACACACACATGCACACCCAGGGGTACACACATATGCACACATGTGCACCCTGGTGTGCACACACATGCACACACATGCACACAAAGGCATCTAGATGCACACACACATGCACACACAGGCATCCAGACACACACGCACCCAGACGTACACACAGGTGCACCCATACACGTGCACTCAGCTGTACACACACACACACACATGCATGTACACAGACGTGCATACATACATGCACATGAGCACACAGAATATATAGACATGCACACACATGCACCCCACATACACACATGTGCACACAGATGTACACCTGTGCGCACACACGTGCACACATACATACGTGCACCCAGATGTACACACGTGTGGATCCAGATGCACGCGCGCACACACACATCAAGACACACACACACACGTGTGCACACAGATGCAGACATTTGCACCCAGACATACATACATGCACCCAGATGTACACACATGATGTAGACAGATCCAGACACATACACACAGATTTAGACATACACACACGTGCACACAGATGTAGACACACATGCACCCACATGTACACACACATGCACACATGCAAACCCATGTGTACATATGCACACAGAGACATGCACACAAATGTCCACACACATGCACCCAGGCACGCACACATGTGCACACAGATGTACACACTGATGCACACAGATGTGCACACATGTATGCACAAATATACACACATGGGGGTACATTGTGCACACAGCACATGCACAGATGTGCACACAGATATAAGCACATGTTCACACATGTGCACACAACCTACAGTTAGGGTGACAAGTGACACATCAAAGATGACACATGATGTGGAACATGCAGAAGGAGGTGGAGGCTCCAGAAGACCTGCACAGCCCTCGCAGGGCTGCTCCTGAGAGGAGCCCAGATGCTGGAGTGAGGCAGCTGTGGTGTCCAACCTGGTTTCAGCTCCTGCAGCTGCAAGATCTGGGAAGAGTGCCCACCTCCAACTCCGGTTTCCTTGCCGGTAGAATTGGGACAATAATTGTATTTTTCTGTAAGACTCTAGAGAGGATTGCATGAGGAATTTGATATCTAAGTTAGGTTCATTGAGTGTTTGCTTTCATCATTAATCTAAGTATCTTATAGTTGGAAATAATAGATGCAGCAGAGGTGTGGTCATTGTTGTTTCTCGTATCTACTCAATCTGAACAGCAGACAAGAGAGCTCTGATTCCGAGAAGCCTGCAGAATTAATGAGAGCACCCCTCACCCCTCATGTGGGCGAGAAACATCACGGTTGGTTTTGAAGCATCTGTGGGGCTAGAGGGACTCTGGAGGCCCACGCCCTTTAGAAAGGGTGTTGTCAGAAAAGCAGTCGAAAATCTCAGTGTGGACACCCGATGGCTGTGCTAGTGGCTTGCTCGCTTCATGACTTGGCTTCCTCGGTAGCGTGTGAAGTGTCAACCATTTCACACACACACACCGTGGCCAGCTGTGGTTGATGGGAGAGCTGCGAAGGGTTCTGCTGGCTACTCCCGCCCTGGGCTCTCAGAGTGGGGTCTCCCCTGGGAACTGCTAGAAACGCACATTCTTGAGTTGCCTTTGGGTCTCGCCCCAGTAGCTACATGAGAAGTCTTAGAGTTAAGTAAACATATTCATTACAAATAAACGCATCTTTGGGCCAGGAGGAAAAGGCATACATTTTACTTCTCCACTTTAGTTTGAAATATGTAAAATATCTATGTGTAGACTTTATCACAACACCACTGTTTCAGTTCAGTTGTTCAGTTATGTCTGACTCATTGCGACCCCATGGACTGCAGCACGCCAGGCTTCCTTGTCCCATCACCAATTCCCAGAGTTTGCTCAGACTCAGGTCCATCGAGTCAGTGATGCCATCCAGCCATCTCATCTTCTATCGACCCCTTCTCCTCCTGCTTTCAATCTTTCCCAGCATCAGGGTCTTTTCCAGTGAGTCACTTCTTTGCATCAGGTGGCCAAAGGACTGCAGTTTCAGCTTCAGCATCAGTCCTTCCACTGTTTAGCCAATGACAGAATCACTTGGAAAGTCTAAGTGTGAAGGACTCATTGGTCCATTACAGTTGATTTTTTGGAGAAAGGGAATCAGTCTGCGGTTTTCTCCTGCAGTGCGGCACTTGTCTTAATTATCAGATAGCCCTTGTTGGCACGTTTTGTTGCTTGATGATGAGAGTTGTTTGCCCGCCCCTGGGAACCAGAGCTTATCCCGAAAATGAAGCATTCAATGGTGACGCCACACATACATCTTTTAATATAGTAATACAATTAGAGAGGAATGTATGTTTTTACTTTTCATTTCATCAACTGCTTGGAGAAAATTCTAAATATTTTAATTGCTCCCACTCCAAGCTGATTAGTAGGAAGCAAAGTGTAGACATTTCTCTCTCAAGTTTATGGAAAAGGGCAATAAAACAGATTTTCCCACTCAATTTGGGACTTCCAGAGAAGGTTGAAATAGAAAACCTTTTACTTAAAATTAATTCTCACACATGAGCATATATTTAAAACTGTTCACAAGGTTTTGTGGAGGCTCATGGCAGAAAACAGAAAGAATGATGTGAACTTGTGAAGATGACAAACTGTCTCAATGGGGAAAGAAAAGCATGTTTCACGACATTACTTCCGTGGCTTACGCAGTGTGTCGTCAGCTGCCCCGGATGCGGCTCTGATGCTTAATCAGCTGGGGAACTTGCTTCCGCTTGCACGATTCCTTGCAGATTATTCGCATCTGCAGCACAGCATCTGTGCATTCTGTCTTCCAGGCGTACGTGTACAAAACCAGCTCCAGCACTTCTCCCGCAGACTCGCAGGACACACCAGCACGGTCACCGCCGTGGCCTTCAGCCCGGTTGCCGCTCAGGTACAGTTTCCTCTGTTTCACACAAGCTTCATGGCATAGCTGTCGTATCTGTCAGATGTGTTTGGGTAGAATTTTAGAATTTTATCATATTTAAGTTTACATGCAAATTCTTATTGAGTGAAGGGAGATGAACTTTGAAAATTGACCTTTACTGGGGAGGAAGAGAAATGGAGAGTTTTTCATTTCACAATGAAAGTATTTGTCATTCTGTGCCGATGGACATTTGCTCCAACGGAAATGTAGAAAAATAAGGAGATCTTCGTGGACGGGAACATGGAAGGAGGAAAGCAAGTACAGTGCAAGTAAGGAACGGATTTTGAAATTCCCCGGAAAAGAATTTGGAGGGAGAAGGAGAGCCACAAAATTTAAAGAATCTTAATTATGAGAAAGGATTAAGATAAAGTAACGTCTGTTGCAAATCAACCCAGAAAAGTGAATGATCTTGTCACAGTGGAGAGGGAGATCAGAATTCCCAGTGCTTAATGCGGCGTCCATCTTTTGCTCCAGATCTCCCTCTGTTTGTGTCTCTGGCTGTCTGGTCAACACTGGCTGCTCCGTGGTGGCCCTGGCGCTGGTTGGGCCCAAGACCGTGCTGGACTTGTGTGTGGGGGCAGCTGGCGGGCTCCACAGACGCGTTTAAGGGCACGTTCACAAGGATTAGCAAAGTGGGCGCTAGCCTCCGCATCTCCTGGTCAGGAAGGAGACGAGGACTCCCGGGGTGGTGCCAGCTTTGTTCCAGGGACGCTGCATAACTTTGGGGGAAGTCAGGAGACAGATCCCATGGCTAGCTTTTTTCCTTGTAAATTAATTTTAATTGAGAGAGATATTATCCCCTTTCAAAAATTAAAGTTTTGAATCCCTTGGAATAAGTTGCTAGATATGGTCCCAGAGTAGACTTTTTCATTATTGATGTTTCTCAGGTGTCAAACTAAGACTTGCGAGTCTTTTGGAAGAAGCTTATACTTGTACCGATGAAATGATTCCAACAGTGTGTGTGGCTCAGGGAAAAGGGCTCTGACAGTGACGGGGGTCCTACCAGCTCACGGGGAGCGGGGCCTCCACAGGGCGGCTGAGACCTGAGGGGCTGTGAGGACGCTGCCCTCTACGGTCCTGCCAGGACTCATGGCTGAACTGGGTGGCCAGGTCCGGTGTGGGCCAGAGGGCGGATGGTCAGCTTTGGGTCTCTAGAAGGTGATGTGTTTGTCTTAAGATACTTCAGTGTTGAGCTGGAGATGAACCTCACAGTTAATCTATCCCGGCTACGATGGCAGCCACGCAAGAGTGTGATTTCTAGCGAAACGATGCAGGGTATTCAAAGGGGAGACCAAAAGGAGACGGGAGAGCGAGCGTGCAGGCTGCGGGAGATGGGAGAGCGAGCGTGCGGGCTGCGGGAGACGGGAGGGTGAGCGTGCGGGCTGCGGGGAGCGGGCCTGTGGCCCCTCAGGGAGGAAGGTGAGGAAACGTGCCAGGGGGCCGCAGAGGAGAGCCGCCACGTGAAGACAGAGGTGGGGGCCGTTTGTTGGAATGTACAGCAGTCACAAATACAGCTTTACTTCATGTCTTCAAAGGTATCTTACATTGATATCACAGTGCCCATTTTACCTGATGTCAGTTATAAAATAATGAAATACAGCATAGCTGAAAGGTAACTTAAAAGCCCTTTCTTACTGACAGTGGATATTTAGGGTATTAAGTAGGTATTTATTTTCCGTTTTCCATTTCTGTGCCATGTGGGGTTTATTGTGGAAAATCCTGCTTTGCTCTTTCCATCCTTACTGGGTTGCATTCAACTACGTCACTAGCATTACCCCAGAAACAGAGTAGGAATACGAGAGACCTCAGACTGTTTATGCAAAGAGACAAGACGCAGGTGGACAAGCTCCAGGCGTGGCTCAGACCCGGCGGAGGGAGAACCTTACGGGATGTGTGGGCGGGCCATGGCCTCTGTCCGCCCTGCCTCGGGCCAGCTGGCGTCTGGGAAGGGGGGAGTGAAGGGATGGCCATCTGCAGAGTTCTTACTTTGCTGTAAGAGAGTGATACTTTCACAGTGGACACTTGAATTGTTCTGATGTTATCGTGTTGATGTGCATCTCCGTGTACGCAGCGTTTTCTGTGACTCGGTTTGTCAGGAGCAGTGCTGCTGAGTGAAACAGTGAAGCTTTGAAAGGATTCTGATTAATACAGAAAAACATTTTTCAAAGTGCTGCTGGTTTCCCCACCAGCATCAGTTGTTAACACTTTGATTATCTTGTTAGATTCATTATCAAGAAATAGTGTCCCATTGTTTTGATCTGAATTTCTTGAATATCAGGCTAAATACCCCCCCGCCCCCCAGTACTCTTGCCTGGAAAATCCAATGGATGGAGTAGCCTGGTGGGCTGCAGTCCATGGGGTCGCTAACAGTCGGACAGACTGAGCGACTTCACTTTCACTTTTCTCTTTCATGCATTGGAGAAGGAAATGGCAACCCACTCCAGTATTCTTGCCTGGAGAATCCCAGGGATGGGGGAGCCTGGTGGGCTGCCGTCTATGGGGTCGCACAGAGTGGGACACGACTGAAGTGACTTAGCAGCAGCAGCAGGCTAAATACCCATCATTTCATATGCTGTCACACATTCAGATTTTTCTTCTCATTTGTGAATTGCTTGTTTTTGTCCTTCATATCTTTGTTGTTTTGCTTACTGATTGTTCCAGCTTTTAATTTAAAATTGACTGTGATAACACGTGTGCTGGCTCCCCCGGAACGCGGCTCCAACTTACTATAGATTAGAAAGTGTTTTTTCAGTGATTACAGTTAAATATAGAGGTAAGTACATACGCCTGCACTCTAAACAGACTTTCAAAGATTTAGGGATATTCAGAAGATAAGTGGTATTTAAGGTATTTGTTGTTTACTTCCCTGGTGGCTCAGATGGTACAGCGTCTGAGCGGCTCCAACTTACTATAGATTAGAAAGTGTTTTTTCAGTGATTACAGTTAAATATAGAGGTAAGTACATACGCCTGCACTCTAAACAGACTTTCAAAGATTTAGGGATATTCAGAAGATAAGTGGTATTTAAGGTATTTGTTGTTTACTTCCCTGGTGGCTCAGATGGTACAGCGTCTGTCTACAATGCGGGAGACCTGGGTTCGATCCCTGGGTTGGGAAGACCCCCGGAGAAGGAAATGGCAGTCCGCTCCAAGACTATTGCCTGGAAAATCCCATGGACAGAGGAGCCTGGTAGGCTACAGCCCATGGTGTTGCAAAGAGTTGGATGCGACTGAGCGACTTCACTTTCTAAGGTGTTTGTAAATATTTTAAGGGCTTTGTTATACTAAAGTATCTGATTCTAATTTGAAATGTGAACTGACTTTTGACTTGTGACTTTTTATCTGAGAAAAATAAGAAAATTTCATTAAGTTTTTGAGCAGCATTTTCATTTTTAAGAGGACTTCAGAGTCATCATCATAACAAACCGTGGAAAATTCTTCAAGAGTTGGGGCTACCAAACCACCTTACCTGCCTTCTGAGA
This sequence comes from Oreotragus oreotragus, assembly GCA_006410675.1. NCBI lineage: Eukaryota > Metazoa > Chordata > Mammalia > Artiodactyla > Bovidae > Oreotragus > Oreotragus oreotragus. Next base: position 7,913 of record SJYX01019658.1, on the reverse strand, counting down.
AACCTGTATGCAGGTCAAGAAGCAACAGTTAGAACTGGATACGGAACAACAGACTGGTTCTAAATAGGGAAAGGAATACATCAGGGCTGTATATTGTCATCCTGCTTATTTAACTCATATGCAGAGTTAACATGAGAAATGGTGGACTGGATAAAGAACCAGCTGGAATCAACATTGTGGGAAGAAATATCGATAATCTCAGACATGCAGATGACAGCACCCTTATGGCAGAAAGTGAAGAAGAACTAAAGAGCCTCTTGATGAAAGTGAAAGAGGAGAGTCAAAAAGTTGACTTAATGCCATTCTCCCATCACTAGTCTATGTTTGATCCAAGATACAGGATGCTTGGGGCTGGTGCACTGGGATGACCCAGAGAGAGGATATGGGGAGGGTTGTGGGAAGGGGGATTCAGGGTTGGGAACTCATGTACACCTGTGGTGGATTCATGTCAATGTATGGCAAAACCAATACAGTATTGTAAAGTAAAAAAATAAAAAAAAAATTTTTTTTTAAGTTGACTTAAAACTCAACATTCAGAAAACTAAGATCATGGCATCTGGTCCCATCACTTCATGGCAAATAGATGGGAAAACAATGGAAACAGTGACAGATTTTATTTTGGGGGGCTCCAAAATCACTGCAGATGGTGACTGAAGCCATAAAATTAAAAGACACTTGCTCCTTGGAAGAAAAGCTATGACCAACATGGACAGCATAATAAAAAGCAGAGACATCACTTTGCCAGCAAAGGTCCCTCTAATCAAAGCTATGGTTTTTCCAGTAGTCATGTGTGGGTGTGAGAGTTGGACTAGAAAGAAAGCTGAGCACCGAAGAATTGATGCTTTTGAACTGTGGTGCTGGAGAAGACTCTTGAGAGTCCCTTGGACTGCAAGGAGATCAAACCAGTCCATCCTAAAGGAAATCAACTCTGAATATTCATTGGAAGGATGGATGCTGAAGCTGAAACTCCAATACTTTGGCCATCTGTTGCGAAGAACTGACTCATTTGAAAAGACCCTCATGCTGGGAAAGATTGAAGGCAGGAGGAGAAGGGGACGACAGAGGATGAGATGATATGGATGGCATCACAGACTTGATGAACAGGGGTTTGAGTAAACCCCGGGAGTTGGTGATGGACAGGGAGGCCTGGTGTGCTGCAGTCCATGAGGTCGAAAGAGTGGACACGACTGAGCAACTGAACTGAGCTGAGAGTCATCATATCGCTACAGTTCAGTTTATTAGATTTTTGAGAATTAAGAACTTGGGAGCATTTTTTTTTTTTGGTCATTTAAAGAAATGTAATATATTAACATTTGAAATGAATCAATAATTTTAAGAGAATTTAATTTATATTAAATCATTGCCTAAGGGATTTCAATCTGTTCATCATGAGTGGAGTCAACACAAATTGAAGGCCACTCTGCCTGTGATGGTCAAAAGCTACTAGAGTTCTACATGTGATAAATAAGATATTGAAAGGCTTAAGGAAACTAGGTCTTAGAATTTAAACATTAATAGGATGGATGAAAATTCACAAATGAAAACGAGCCCCAGGTCAGTTCCCCCTGCGTGAGCTCGCCACGGTGCATCGAGGCCCCCATTGCCATGGTGATCAGCACCAACCGCCCTGTTTGCATCGCTGGTCCTTCTGCGTCGGTGTCTCCTCTGAGGGACCGAGATTCACTGTGTCTGCGCTGATGGAAGAGGCCTCTGCGTGACGGAGCCTCTGCTCCCTGGCCAGGAAGAGGCTTTGCTGCGTGAGCATCCGCGGCCCTGGGCAGGGGCATCCTGCCTGGCTCCAGCCTGGATTTACACCCAAGTCACGGGGCCACAGGCTTCCCTAGTGGCTCAGCTGGTAAAGAATCCGCCTGCAATGCAGGAGACCCCGGTTCGATTGCTGGGTTGGGAAGATCCTCTGGAGGAGGGCATGGCAACCCACTCCGGTATTCTTGCCTGGAGAATCCCCATGGACAGAGAGGCCTGGTGGGCTGCAGTCCACAGGGTCGCAAAGAGATGGGACACGGTGGGTGGCTGAGCACAGTGCGGGGCCATGTCCCACACAGACATGTTTGCATATGTGGGACCTGACGTGAAACAGCTTTGTTTTCTCTCAGCTTCACTTTTTGATAAGACTCGAAATCCTAAATGAAGCAGCAAAGCATGAATATTGAACAGCACAGTTCACTTCCCATCAGCTACCGCAGATCATCAGTTCACAAGGAATCCTGAAATCATCCCGCCCTGTTTCTCCTCAGGAACATGCGCTATTGAGAAGTCCAGTCCTCTCCCTCTCTCAGCCGTCTTGACCTTGTTTTCCTGGAAAACAGAAAGCAGTCTTTTCCGGTCCTCTGTTCTCTGTTCCGAGGATGGGTTTTCCGTGGCCTCAGGCCCACCGATTGCCGCGGGCTGGGTGCGTTTGCGCCTCCAGTCTGTGCACGGCCACCTTGTTCTCTGTGCGCCACTCCCCCTCCCCGTAGTTTGTATGTTGTCTCCTGGATCAGCCGGGCCCACTTGCTTCTCTTGTCTTTGTCAAGCTACCCGTTTACTGATGGAGTTGCAGCCTCACATTGACGTGGGAAGCGAGGTCCTCGTGGGGAGACGGCCCTGAGGGTCCGGTGGCCGCCCTGTGTCCTGCGTTTCCAAGCTGGGGTGCCTGTGTGGCTCACTGGGCTGCAGGCTGCCCGGGACTTCGTCCTGCCCCATACAATCACATTGTTCCAAAGGGTGGTGTGTGTTTACGCCATTTGTTTCTCCATCTATATCCTTTAGTCTTGTGGTTACAGGAAAATATCTTCCAGATTTTTGCAGTCGAATGTCTGTGGCTGGTGCTTTTTTGTGATGTTGTAATTTTAATTTTTGGTTGGAGAGTGTTGTAGGGGGCATTTGGGGTTCTGAGCTGATTCCATTTTATTCCATTTTTATTTCTGTGCTGACTTCCAGAAGTTGTGATAGAAGTAAAACTGTATATTTAGGAAGAGCTTAAGGACAGCTCCTGTGATAATTAATTTTATGTCCTCGTGACTGGTGAGGGAGGTCAGATGCCTGGTGAAGCACTGTTTCTGTGTGTGTCTGGGAGGGTCTCCAAGGAGAGGGACATCTGTGCTGGTGAGCTGAAGGACTGCCCTCCCACTGTGGGGGCCTCACCACACTGTCAAGGGCCTGGAACTGCACACGGTGGAAGGAAGGGTGAATTCCTCCCTTCGCGTGAGCGGGGTGTCCGTCTCCTCCTGCCCTGGACATCAGCCCCCCTGGCCCTCAGGCTGGACTGAGTGACCCCTCCAGCCATCCTGGCTCTCTCAGCCTCTATCTTCACGTGGGCCACCTCTTGGAATAAATAACGTGTCCTTATCTGTCCTGCTGGTTCTGTTTCTCTGGAGAACCTAACACTCCTCATTCCTAATTGTTACTCTAAAGTTCATATGCTCTTGATACTGAGATAGAAACCTGAGCTGTCCTCCCATGGGATACAAACCTGCCCTGTCCTCCCACAGACACAGTCTCGTCAGGGTGCCGGGGCGTAGCTCCTGCCCTGGACTTCTTGTTTCTGTAGGAAAATGCATTCGAACGGTTCCTCAGGTCACTGTCCCAAAATGTGCACAACTGTCCACTCGCAGCCAGACTCACATCCCCGGTCCCTTCCCACTGATGCTGGGAGCCCCCAGCGGAGCCAATGTTTCCAGATGCCCCTGGGCTGCAGAGCAGCCAGACCCGAGCCCGCCCATGTGAAGCCCTGTCCCAGCCTCTCCCAGTTCCCCTGGTTCCTGCTCTGTTTGGGGACTGGGAAGGAGCCCAGCAACTGCCTCATGTCCATGCCGACTGCCTCCCCTCCGCCTGGGCCACTGTGGGCCTTTTTTAAAGATTCGCAGTAATACCAAGCATATTCAGTATTATTTTGTCATTGGAGCTCCCAGTTTTGAGTGTCCACACTGTGTTAACACACAGACTGTGGCTGAGATGTTTCTCCTGAACTCTCCAAATGGAAATCTGATGAGCTTTTTTTAAAGAAAGCATTTCTCCATTTTCATTTTGCTTCTTAGATGCCACTCTCTAAAGAGGATAGAGGCAGGAGGAAGATGTTAGGACAAGGACCAGCTGGTAAATCTTGTAACAGTGATATTTATCAACTGTTTTTTAAAAAATCATTGAAGTATAGTTGATTTGGGACTTCCCTGGTAGCTCAGCTGGTAAAGAATCTGCCTGCAATGCAGGAGCCCCTGGTTTGATTCCTGGGTCAAGAAGATCCCTTGGAGAAAGGGATAGGCTACCCGCTCCAGTATTCTTGGGTTTCCCTTGTGGCTCAGACAGTAAGGAATCCTCCTGCAATTCGGAGGACCTGGGTTCAATCCCTGGGTTGGGGAGATCCCCTGGAGGAGGGCATGGCAACCCACTCCAGTATTCTTGCCTGGAGAATCCCCATGGCCAGAGGTGCCTGGCAGGCTAGAGTCCATGGGGTTACAAACAGTCAGACACGACTGAGCGACTGAACTGAACTGAGACTGTAGTAGCCAGGCTTCCTTGTCCTTCACTATCTCTTGGAGTTTGCTCAAACTCGTGTCCATTGAGTTGGTGATGCCATCCAACCATCTCATCCTCTGTCATCCCCTTCTCCTCCCACCTTCAATTTTTCCTAGCATCAGGGTCTTTTCCAGTGAGTCAGTTCTTCTCATCAGGTGGCCAAAGTATTGGAGCTTCAGCATCAGTCCTTCCAATGAATATTCAGGTTTGAGTTCCCTTAGGATTGACTGGTTCGATCTCCTTGCAGTCCAAGGGACTATTAAGAATCTTCTCCAGCACCACAGTTCAAAGGCATCAGCTATTTAGTGCTTAGTCTTCTCACATCCATACATGCCTACTGGAAAGACCATATGGACCTTTGCCTGCAAAGTAATGTCTGTGCTTTTTAATATGCTGTCTAGGTTTGTTGTAGTTTTTCTTCCAAGGAGCAAGCATCTTTTAATTTCATGGCTGTAGTCACTGTCTGCAATGATTTTGGAGCCCTAGAAAATAAAATCTGTCACTGTTTCCACTTTTCCCCCATCTGTATATCATGAAGTGATGGGACTGGATGCCATGATCTTAGTTGATGTTAGTTTTCTGAATGTTGAGTTTCAAGCCAGCTTTTAAACCCTCCTCTTTCACCCTCAGCAATAGGCTGTTTAGTTCCTGGTCCCTTCAGTTATACATATATATATATTCATTCTTTTTCAGATTCTTCTCTCATATAGGTGAGCATAGAGTGCAGAGCAGAGTTCCTGTGGAGTACAGCAGGTCCTTGTTAGTTATCCGTCTTACATCAGGTCGTGTGTGTGTTTGCTCATCCCAAGCCCCTGATTTGCGCTCCCGCCTCAACGGCTTGTTAAGCGCCAGGCTCTGTGCTGGGCACTTGGTGGCTCCAGGAGGGCATCTAAGGTCCCAGGACAGTGCGTGGTGAGAGTGCTGTTTCTGCTTTTCGCTGTGAGGACCTTGGGCGCAGACGTCGCGTGACTTGTGTGATAATCACGGTACAGTACAGCCGTTTGGGGTAAACTCAGCTAGGCTGGGGCTTGCTGTCGCGGCCGCATCACGGCGTGCTCGCTTTCTGGGTCGGGGGTACCTGTCTCCTCGCCTGAGGGGGAGGGCGCCCCCAGGCGGAGCTCCGCCCCCGGGACGTGGTGCGTGCGTGGTGCACGCGTGGTGCGTGCGTGACGCGTGCGTGACACGTGCGTGACGCGTGCGTGGTGGGCGCGTGAGGTCCCCCTCCTGGCGGTTCAGACGTCACAGCGGCCTCGGGGAAAAGTTGTCAGTGGTCACCGTCAAAATAGTTCTCTGCTTTTTGTTGGGACGCAGCAGCATGTTTTGGAGGCAAGAGCACCGCGAAGGTCTGCTCCGGGCCCGCGCAGACACACGCCCGCTCTCCGTGGCTTTGGGGGTGCCGGGGCTGCTGGCCTGCGGGTGACTTGACCCCTGTCCTCCTCTGGGGCCCCCACGCTGGAGAAAATGGTTGAGGGCCTCACTGCTGTCTCTTGGGATTAACCCGAGGATTTCCAGAAATCAAGAACAGGGCTTCGGTGAGGGATGCTATTGTGTGTTCACCACAAATGCTTCTTTCTTTGTTACGTAACTGACCAAAGGCTTCCTTCTGATACGTAATGGTTCACAGACAAAACCTGAGCCGCTGAGGAAACTTGATAATGAAAAGTAAGTGTCAGGTAAAAGACGACCAGAACACCAAAAACAATATCTAACCGGCTTTAATGGGAAGCGCTCCCGGGCGGGGTTCCCGGACCCGAACGGGGCAGGTCGAGGAAGTCCACCTGCGGCCTGTGTTAGAAGTTTGTTTACATGTGCACGCTGCGAGGGATGGCCGGGTTAGTGGGTGGGGGTTTGGATAGGTTGCCGGTTCGCTGTGTCTCGGGCTGATAGAACACCAAAAACAATATCTAACCGGCTTTAATGGGAAGCGCTCCCGGGCGGGGTTCCCGGACCCGAACGGGGCAGGTGGAGGAAGTCCACGTGCGGCCTGTGTTAGAAGTTTGTTTACATGTGCACGCTGCGAGGGATGGCCGGGTTAGTGGGTGGGGGTTTGGATAGCTTGCCGGTTTGCTGTGTCTCGGGCTGATAGGTCTTTCTATGCGGCTGGGGCGGGGCAGCTTTAGCGGTGAAGATCTGTATGGCTGGGGCAGCGCGGCGAAGTGTGCTGTCATTGGTCCCCGGGGTCTGGGAGCCCCCTCCGTTAGGAGGGGTGGCCCATCATGGCCCCCGGGGTCCAACCTTACATTCTGACCCTTCTGATAATTTAAGGGGCACCGTTATCGTTTCTGGCTACTTCCTGCTGAACTGGGGCGTCGCTGGGGCTGAGGGTCGTGGCTGGATCCCCGTGACCTTTAGGGGGCCTCAGGGTCTCTGGACGGCAGCTTGGAGTATGCGGCCACCATCAGCATCCGTCCAGTAGCTGTCTGGGTCAGTTCCCTGACCCTCTGGAGGATGATCTGAAAAACACAAAGTCCTATCAACACGATGAGGAACAAGGCGGTGAGGGGTCCGAGAAGTGGGAGAAGCCATTTTGCCCAAGATGATTTCCACCATCCCCAAAAGTCGGAACCGCCTGACTCAGCCTGTCTAAGTCTGATGCTTTCTCTCAACTCTTGGACCTTGTTCTGAACTATCCCCGAGGCATTAATGAAAAAACAACAATCTTCCCCTAAGAACTGACAGGTTCCCCCTTTCTCGGCCATTATCAGGTCCAGGGCCCTTCGATTTTGGAGAGCTACTCCTGCCAGAGAGGTTATCTGTGTCTGTAATGACATCAGGGAGTCTGCCACCTTGTCCAGGTCTCGACTGAGGTCTGCGGCTGATCCCAATCCTCCTGGCCCCAGTCCCAAGGCCGTGAGTAAACCTTCAAGGAGCAGGGGAGCTGCAGCCAATGCCCTTCGTTGGCGATGGGTTGATTGGATCTGGTCTTCCATTGCCTGTGGTGTCAGAATGGTCAGGTAGAGTGTAAGGAAGACCGGGGTGCAAGGCTGAGTCCAGTTGGGCGGAAGACATTGTAATAAGGTGGTCTGATTACAGAGAAAAAATATCCCGGGTTTTCCGCATATTGGAGGGTTTGGGGATAGGGGGCCTCGTCCTGAGCCATCACAGGCCACTGTGGTTAATGAGGTGTTGTTGGCCAGAACACAAGAGGCACTGGCTGGTAGATACCGTACCTCGGTGGTCAAGGGCCCCATTGGCCAGGTTACTCTTGTGGCATTTCGAGTAAGATTTTGGGCCTCTACCCATTTTCTGGAATCAGTTGGGCAAGGAACGGTGGGGCTCTCAAGGGAAGACAGAGCCAACATGAGAGGTTTGGAGAGGTTTCAGTCAGGGTCTGATAGGTGTCATTGATGCTGGTGAAAATGTGGGATGAGAAATCTAAGGGTTTGAGCGCCTGATGA
>SJYX01019656.1:29905-41614 GCA_006410675.1 Oreotragus oreotragus | reverse complement strand
GGAGAAGACTCTTGAGAGTCCCTTGGACTGCAAGGAGATCCAACCAGTCCATTCTGAAGGAGATCAACCCTGGGATTTCTTTGGAAGGAATGATGCTAAAGCCGAAACTCCAGTACTTTGGCCACCTCATGCGAAGAGTTAACTCATTGGAAAAGACTTTGATGCTGGGAGGGATTGGGGGCAGGAGGAGAAGGGGACGACCGAGGATGAGATGGCTGGATGGCATCACTGACTCGATGGAAGCGAGTCTGAGTGAACTCCGGGAGTTTGTGACGGACAGGGAGGCCTGGCGAGCTGCGATTCATGGGGTCGCAGAGTCGGACACGACTGAGCAACTGAACTGAACTTAACTGAATGTAGCTGAACACAAGCATAACCTACAACTTAGCAATTATATTTCTAGGTCAACATGCTTGGCACACAGAAACTTGTACAAGAGTATAAAAAGATGAGCATTCAAAGCAGTACTGTGTTCTGTTGTTTCAAACTGGAAACAACATAACCATCCACAGGCATGAGAACAGACAAAGAAACCATGTTATATTCATTCAGCAGCATTCTGTACATCAGTAAAGAAGAAAAAACATAATAATGGCTATCTTTCTTTGAAACACCTTTACTATTAAGGTAACTGCAAGCACTATTTAAGCACTTAATGTGCATCAACTCATTTGATTCACACAACAGCCCCCCCAAAGTACATGCTGTAATTATCTCAATGAAAATTAATGAACTAGACACATATACAATTAAGATAAATCGTGGCAAAAAATTTTAATGAAAAAATAAATCACAGAAGAATAATACAATAAACTATCACAATAAAGTAAGCTAAACAATTAAGGACATACACAATTGTCTAAATCTATTTCTTTTTTTAACTCAAGAGATTGAAACACAAAATTCAGGACAGTCACATGTATACAAAGGGTGAAAGGAACTATGAAAAGAAGTATTAAGGATAAGAAGAATGTGATCAAAAATGCAACGTTAGGTTAGGTGGTAACTTTCAAGGTTAGGTGGAAAATTATAGGTGTTGATTACATCTATTTTTATACATGTATCAAGTATTTTGTAATAAAAACCTCATCCTTAAAATATCTTCCCTTATTATATTTATATCCTCATTCAATAATAAAATAACATTTTGAGCCTATTAATAATAGCTTACATTTACGAACTATTTACCATGTGCCATATATAGTACTATGTCCTTTACATGCATTATTTCATTTAATCCTCACAAAGCTGCTCTGAGGTTAAGAACTATTATTATCTTCATCTTATTCATCCTATTTGAAACTTCCCTCAATGTCACATAGCTAGTATTTTAAATATGGGAGCACAATCAGGATTAAAACCCAAGTCATTTTATTAGTCTATTCTTTTAACCACTTTCCTACACTGCCTCTATATTTAAAATAATATTTGGTTTATAAGTTGATATTTGTATGTTTTCAGGAAGAGGATAGAAGTGAAACTGGATCAGCAATGTGGAGATCACTGGTAACCTTTTGACAACGGCAGTTTCAGCAGAAAGAGTAGTGATGCAAGCAACAGGTAGAGGTGAGAAAGGGAGATGAGACAGTGAAAGCAATATCTGGACTTTCAGTAAGAGCTGGAAAAGAGAGTGGAATCAAGGAATCATTATTTATCAAAAACAAAATAATGATTCTATTTTTATAGGGTGGAAGTAATGAACAGGGAAAATAATCATTTCTACATATTTAGAATATGCATCTATATAAATGATAGGCAACACCATGAAACCTAACCTGGTTACCTGATTTAGACTTCTGCCACCTTACTGTCTGTCTCTGGTTTACCATCCTTTTTTTTTCTTGCTTTTATTTTTATTTTGCCTTTCTGGCCATCTGTTAAGATTGATAAAATTTTCTATATTCTCCTCTCACTCCACTTCCATGCTGGTTTTTGAATTTACAAGATTAAAGTTCTATTGTTTTCGTGATTTCATTTAGAAATTTAACATACATGCTTTCCTATAAATCTTTCTAATCATTTGCAAGGTTATTCACCATCTCTACCTTCCTCTGAACAAGAAAAATATCTTTAACCACTGAGATTTCTTTTATCTTACTACTCTTAAAATTTTAGCATTTAATATAGCTTACTTTTACTATCAATAACTTTATTAACACATTTGAACTATTTCTTGCTCTTCACTGTCCCAACCCTTCTTTCCCTGAGTTTACTCTGCAATCTGTAAGAAACACGTATTTGAATAGTTGTGTTTTTTTTTTAAATATGGGTAGTTTAGTAGTAAATGATAAATCATCTTTACATGTGAAATGTTATTTTGCCTTTCCCCTGGAATGATTATTTGCGCACTCAGTTGCGTCCAACTCTTTGCAACCGCAGGAACTGTAGTCCACCAGGCTTCTCTGTCTGTGGAATTCTCCAGGCAAGAATACTGGAGTGGGTAGCCATTTCCTTCCCCAGGGGATCTTCCCAACCCAGGGACTGAACCTTCATCTCCTGCATTGGCAGGCGGATTTCTTTACCACTAGTGCTACCTGGGAAGCCCAAGAGGCCATAAGATTGTACTTATTAGATGATATAATCCTTTTAAAGCCCCAATGATTATTTAGACCACGTAAAATTCTAGGGAACACTTATTTTCCCTCTGATCATTTCATGGACAGTACTTCAAATCATTCCTCCTTTATTTTCTGCATATTTTTGGAGATAAAAAGTCTACTTCAAAAGAGTAATAACAATTATACTAACTACAGCCTGACTTTTTAGAAGCTAAGTTAGGTTGTTTCTTTTTCAGTTTTGAAATCTATGGATTTCTTTTTATTTATCCTGTTTAGTACTAAAAGTGTACTTTTGATCTGAAGATTGATTTTCTCAAATTTTGAAAAATTCTCATCCATTATCTCTTTATATATAATTCCTCCATCTTCCCTGTCTCTCTCTGAAATGCCTGTTGAATATAGGCTAAAGCTTCATGCCTTTCAAAAGCTTTTTTGTTTTTTTGGAAAATCTTTTTACTTTCTTATGCACATTCAGAATGAATTTCAATTTACTAATTCTCTAAACTATAGCTATTCAATATATTATATTCTTATTTTAATGACCACACTTGCATTTCTAGGCATTCTCATTGGCTCTTCCTTTGCTATGCTTTTATGTCTGCCAGTTTGTATTTCAAAATATGAGTACTTCACTTATTCTTTTGAGGATATTAAACTTATTTGAAGCAATTTGGGCTGTTATTTTAAAATTATCTGGAGTCAATTCATATTTGATTGTTGATTTTGTTGGCTTTCTTGTGCTAGAACTATTTGTGCATTTTTTACTGAGATATAATTGATATAAGGTTAAGGTGTATATTGATTTGATTAATTTATATATTACAATATGATCCTTCATGTACTTCTAAATTTTGGAATTTGCAGTCTTATTCTGAATAGGATATATTGTTTTACTCTCCTCTTCATGATCTATTGTCCAGGACTCAATCCAACTCTTCTGTCCTGAACCACATCTCACACTGCCAGTGTGAAATAACTATGCTCCAGTTTAATATGCCAGCCAGCAGAAACGTTTAAGTTCCTGTTCTTTCTGCTGCCTCCACCTACCCTACAGCCTGCTATAACACAGAGCCCCAGATAACAAATAGAAGAGGCTAGCTTCAGCCTCCTATAGGAGGGTGGATGGGTAAATTCACACAGTGAGTCTGGCTATGCAAGTAGCACTTACAGATCCATTATCCCAAATAAGCCAAACTTCTGGCTGCCAGTGCCTGCTTATAAACCCAGAGGCCAGTATCTTCTGTTTCAATTCTTGGACACATCTTTTTTTGAGTCCACTTACTTCTTCAGTTTTCTCTTTGTATATTCAGTCTATCACACCAGTAAGTGAGAAGTTGAATGGTTACCTCAGAGCATTCTTTCAACAATGCTACTGCTATCTCATCCAAATTTCTGCCAATCCACTGATTTACCTTCTTTTAACACTTTATGGCAGAAAGTGAAGAGGAACTACAAAGCCTCTTGATAAGAGTGAAAGAGGAGAGTGAAAAAGTTGGCTTAAAGTGCAACATTCAGAAAACGAAGATCGTGGCATCTGGTCCCATCACTTCATGGCAAATAGATGGGGAAACAGTGGAAACAGTGTCAGACTTTATTTTGGGGGGCTCCAAAATCACTATAGATGGTGACTGCAGCCATGAAATTAAAAGACGCTTACTCCTTGGAAGAAAAGTTATGACCAACCTAGATAGCATATTCAAAAGTAGAGATATTACTTTGCCAACAAAGGTCCATCTAGTCAAGGCTATGGTTTTTCCAGTAGTCACATATGGATGTGAGTTGGACTATGAAGAAGGCTGAGAGCCGAAAAATTGATGCTTTTGAACTGTGGTGTTGGAGAAGACTCTTGAGAGTTCCTTGGACTGCAAGGAGATCCAACCAGTCCATTCTAAAGGAGATCAGCCCTGGGATTTCTTTGGAAGGAATGATGCTAAAGCTGAAACTCCAGTACTTTGGCCACCTCATGCAAAGAGTTGACTCATTGGGAAAGACTCTGATGCTGGGAGGAATTGGGAGCAGGAGAAGGGGACGACAGAGGATGAGATGGCTGGATGGCATCACCGACTCGATGGACGTGAGTTTGAGTGAACTCTGAGAGATGGTGATGGACAGGGAGGCCTGGCATGCTGTAATTCATGGGGTTCCAAAGAGTCCCACATGACTGAGCGACTGAACTGAAGTGAACATTCTTATGTATAAATTAAATATCAACAAAATAGGCACTTAACAAAAATAAAACTCTCTTCAAAATATAAGCAAAAAAACTTACCTGTAATATATAGTATATTTCTCAATTATTTTTCAGGGAAAGCCACTGGGGAAATGACTTAACATGGTATATTATGTTTTCATAACTAAAACATGTACAGAAAATCCAAAAAGGCTTTATTTTCACTCTTCATCAGATTCTAAGTAAGTTATGATGACACACTGGTTAAAAACAAACAAAAAAGAGGCCTAAAAACACATCTTTATCTACAGAATCTATGTATTAATTACTTAAAATTTTGTTTTGGGCAATAGAGCCTTGGGCAGACAAAAGTCAAGGGATGGGGTGGTAGATAAGCTTTGAACACTCATCTAGTGTGTGAACAACTAAAATCTACTATCTAAAATTTCACAGACAGCCGTTCTTTCTACAATGATCAAAGTCATTCAAACAAATCACATAAAATGAGGTGCTCTAATACTGATATTTTTGGATATTCTTACCACACACTGTCTAGATATTACTAAATATATAGTGCTAAGACTCACAAACAAGAAATACTAGTAAAAAGCTCAAACACATATAGGAATACTTTTTTACATATCACCATCTTAATAAATTTACACTGGATCACTGGAGTAGAATCTTTATGATTTCAATAAGCAACCAGACATGCTATCCATGAATATCTCCAGACATTTTGTTTTAAACTCAAGCCCTGGCTGTTTGCCACACATCTGCTGTCATTAGCAAAATTAAAACTGATTTTACTAAAATTTAAAACATCTGAATGCTCCTTAAAAACTTGACTCCTTAGCAAGTCTCTGCCTCTTAATGAGCTGTTTCTGACTTTATCATGTGATTTGAATTATTCAAAAGTCAATCTCAAACTCTTAAATATACAAATTATCTTTCAATCAAGCAATTACTTGCTGTCTATCTGATGGCTGGTGGTTTAGTCACAAAGTTGTGTCCGACTCTTGCAACCGCATGGACTGTAGCCTGCCAGGCTTCTCTGTCCATGGTATTCTCCAGGTAAGAATACTGGAGTGGGTTGCCATTTCCTTCTCCAATCTGATGCCTAACAAGGTCTAATCTGGCCTAAGAAAATTCTGAAAAATTGAGCCCAAAATAAAACCATCAGTAAACAATGAAGTCCTGATATAATAGAATAAACTGATATTTAAATTTCACAAGTCAGCAGAGAAAAAAGAAACTGAGTCACAGACTTCAATTTCAAGCACTCTGTAAAGTGGAACCAACATGAAATATCTTTGCCTGAGTCAATGTTCACCTCACAATAGCATTATAACGTTTTACCTTTAATTACATTATTCTACAGCCTGTTTCTTCTCCCATCTCAATGTTCTAAATAAATGTGCTTATTTCTGGAACTTAGGGACTCATGATCCTCTCCATTCCTTCATCCTCTAATATCAGACTCTCAATATTTACCCCAGGAATTGTCCATTACAAGGAAAAGGAAGAAACTCACTAAAGAGAGGATGTGGCTTGGGGAAAAGGATGAAAAACAGGCATGGTAAACTGTCTTGCAGTATCTCACTGTGCACTGTTCACTGAACCCAGGGCAGGTGAGGTGCGAGCTAAGAGGCTGGAAGAAACCTAGAAGAGCCGTAGAAGCTGCAGACGTGTTTATTCTCTCCAGGCTGGCACAGCTGCCACAGCAGCAGCAGACATGCTGTGTTCTTTCCGCTCGTGGCTGACCCAGCGGACACAGCCGTAACACAGCCTCACCACCATAATGCAACCATAACGTAGCCCCAAGGGCTTTTTCAGTTGGAGCTTATATATGCATGCATACAAAACAAAAGCATGGTAGCCTGTGGCCAAGTAGTTACCTTGTCACGTGCATGCACAGTGCTATAAGTGATCTCAGCTGTTATATAATCATTATTTACAAAACGTGGGGCAAAAGTGACAGGGTGTGGAGCAAGAAAGCCTGACCACTGCCATCTTGGCTAATTTGCTCTTTCCTTGCTGCTGCTGCTGCTAAGTCGCTTCAGTCATGTCTGACTCTGTGCGACCCCATAGACAGCAGCCCACCAGGCTCCCCCGTCCCTAGGATTCTCCAGGCAAGAACACTGGAGTGGGTTGCCATTTCCTTCTGCAATGCATGAAAGTGAAAAATGAAAGTGAAGTCGCTCAGTCGTGTCCGACTCTTTGCAACCCCACTGACTGCAGCCCACCAGGCTCCTCCGTCCATGGGATTCTCCAGGCAAGAGTACTGGAGTGGGGTGCCATTGCCTTCTCCGACTCTTTCCCTAGATAAACATAAACACAGGTTTCACAAGGAATCTGTAAAATCTTTCCTGTGAAAAGACATCCAACTGAAGGAAAGATGGTCTTGAAATGTTTATTATTCTTTAAACACTCTTCTCCTAACACCATCCTCTCCTTGGCTTTTCTCCTACCTCTCCAGGCTGTTCCTCCTCAACTATTCTTTGCAAGCTTCTCCTCTTCCACCTGTCCCTTACTGACTGGGGATTTCAGACTAGCTCTTATCTCCCAAATCTAAACTCTCCCCCTGTACTGTCTCAAACACACTCATGACTTCAGTTACCACCTGGGTACAGCTAAACACTCCTAAATCTTTATCCCCAGGTTAGAACTCTATGCATTTACTCATTTACAAAATTTATTAAACCCCTACTAAAAGCAGAGACATTACTTTGCCAACAAAGGTCCGTCTAGTCAAGGCTATGGTTTTTCCAGTGGTCACTGGAGAAGACTCTTGAGAGTCCCTTGGACTGCAAGGAGATCCAACCAGTCCATTCTGAAGGAGATCAACCCTGGGATTTCTTTGGAAGGAATGATGCTAAAGCCGAAACTCCAGTACTTTGGCCACCTCATGCGAAGAGTTAACTCATTGGAAAAGACTTTGATGCTGGGAGGGATTGGGGGCAGGAGGAGAAGGGGACGACCGAGGATGAGATGGCTGGATGGCATCACTGACTCGATGGAAGCGAGTCTGAGTGAACTCCGGGAGTTTGTGACGGACAGGGAGGCCTGGCGAGCTGCGATTCATGGGGTCGCAGAGTCGGACACGACTGAGCAACTGAACTGAACTTAACTGAATGTAGCTGAACACAAGCATAACCTACAACTTAGCAATTATATTTCTAGGTCAACATGCTTGGCACACAGAAACTTGTACAAGAGTATAAAAAGATGAGCATTCAAAGCAGTACTGTGTTCTGTTGTTTCAAACTGGAAACAACATAACCATCCACAGGCATGAGAACAGACAAAGAAACCATGTTATATTCATTCAGCAGCATTCTGTACATCAGTAAAGAAGAAAAAACATAATAATGGCTATCTTTCTTTGAAACACCTTTACTATTAAGGTAACTGCAAGCACTATTTAAGCACTTAATGTGCATCAACTCATTTGATTCACACAACAGCCCCCCCAAAGTACATGCTGTAATTATCTCAATGAAAATTAATGAACTAGACACATATACAATTAAGATAAATCGTGGCAAAAAATTTTAATGAAAAAATAAATCACAGAAGAATAATACAATAAACTATCACAATAAAGTAAGCTAAACAATTAAGGACATACACAATTGTCTAAATCTATTTCTTTTTTTAACTCAAGAGATTGAAACACAAAATTCAGGACAGTCACATGTATACAAAGGGTGAAAGGAACTATGAAAAGAAGTATTAAGGATAAGAAGAATGTGATCAAAAATGCAACGTTAGGTTAGGTTAGGTGGAAAATTATAGGTGTTGATTACATCTATTTTTATACATGTATCAAGTATTTTGTAATAAAAACCTCATCCTTAAAATATCTTCCCTTATTATATTTATATCCTCATTCAATAATAAAATAACATTTTGAGCCTATTAATAATAGCTTACATTTACGAACTATTTACCATGTGCCATATATAGTACTATGTCCTTTACATGCATTATTTCATTTAATCCTCACAAAGCTGCTCTGAGGTTAAGAACTATTATTATCTTCATCTTATTCATCCTATTTGAAACTTCCCTCAATGTCACATAGCTAGTATTTTAAATATGGGAGCACAATCAGGATTAAAACCCAAGTCATTTTATTAGTCTATTCTTTTAACCACTTTCCTACACTGCCTCTATATTTAAAATAATATTTGGTTTATAAGTTGATATTTGTATGTTTTCAGGAAGAGGATAGAAGTGAAACTGGATCAGCAATGTGGAGATCACTGGTAACCTTTTGACAACGGCAGTTTCAGCAGAAAGAGTAGTGATGCAAGCAACAGGTAGAGGTGAGAAAGGGAGATGAGACAGTGAAAGCAATATCTGGACTTTCAGTAAGAGTTGGAAAAGAGAGTGGAATCAAGGAATCATTATTTATCAAAAACAAAATAATGATTCTATTTTTATAGGGTGGAAGTAATGAACAGGGAAAATAATCATTTCTACATATTTAGAATATGCATCTATATAAATGATAGGCAACACCATGAAACCTAACCTGGTTACCTGATTTAGACTTCTGCCACCTTACTGTCTGTCTCTGGTTTACCATCCTTTTTTTTTCTTGCTTTTATTTTTATTTTGCCTTTCTGGCCATCTGTTAAGATTGATAAAATTTTCTATATTCTCCTCTCACTCCACTTCCATGCTGGTTTTTGAATTTACAAGATTAAAGTTCTATTGTTTTCGTGATTTCATTTAGAAATTTAACATACATGCTTTCCTATAAATCTTTCTAATCATCTGCAAGGTTATTCACCATCTCTACCTTCCTCTGAACAAGAAAAATATCTTTAACCACTGAGATTTCTTTTATCTTACTACTCTTAAAATTTTAGCATTTAATATAGCTTACTTTTACTATCAATAACTTTATTAACACATTTGAACTATTTCTTGCTCTTCACTGTCCCAACCCTTCTTTCCCTGAGTTTACTCTGCAATCTGTAAGAAACACGTATTTGAATAGTTGTGTTTTTTTTTTAAATATGGGTAGTTTAGTAGTAAATGATAAATCATCTTTACATGTGAAATGTTATTTTGCCTTTCCCCTGGAATGATTATTTGCGCACTCAGTTGCGTCCAACTCTTTGCAACCGCAGGAACTGTAGTCCACCAGGCTTCTCTGTCTGTGGAATTCTCCAGGCAAGAATACTGGAGTGGGTAGCCATTTCCTTCCCCAGGGGATCTTCCCAACCCAGGGACTGAACCTTCATCTCCTGCATTGGCAGGCGGATTTCTTTACCACTAGTGCTACCTGGGAAGCCCAAGAGGCCATAAGATTGTACTTATTAGATGATATAATCCTTTTAAAGCCCCAATGATTATTTAGACCACGTAAAATTCTAGGGAACACTTATTTTCCCTCTGATCATTTCATGGACAGTACTTCAAATCATTCCTCCTTTATTTTCTGCATATTTTTGGAGATAAAAAGTCTACTTCAAAAGAGTAATAACAATTATACTAACTACAGCCTGACTTTTTAGAAGCTAAGTTAGGTTGTTTCTTTTTCAGTTTTGAAATCTATGGATTTCTTTTTATTTATCCTGTTTAGTACTAAAAGTGTACTTTTGATCTGAAGATTGATTTTCTCAAATTTTGAAAAATTCTCATCCATTATCTCTTTATATATAATTCCTCCATCTTCCCTGTCTCTCTCTGAAATGCCTGTTGAATATAGGCTAAAGCTTCATGCCTTTCAAAAGCTTTTTTGTTTTTTTGGAAAATCTTTTTACTTTCTTATGCACATTCAGAATGAATTTCAATTTACTAATTCTCTAAACTATAGCTATTCAATATATTATATTCTTATTTTAATGACCACACTTGCATTTCTAGGCATTCTCATTGGCTCTTCCTTTGCTATGCTTTTATGTCTGCCAGTTTGTATTTCAAAATATGAGTACTTCACTTATTCTTTTGAGGATATTAAACTTATTTGAAGCAATTTGGGCTGTTATTTTAAAATTATCTGGAGTCAATTCATATTTGATTGTTGATTTTGTTGGCTTTCTTGTGCTAGAACTATTTGTGCATTTTTTACTGAGATATAATTGATATAAGGTTAAGGTGTATATTGATTTGATTAATTTATATATTACAATATGATCCTTCATGTACTTCTAAATTTTGGAATTTGCAGTCTTATTCTGAATAGGATATATTGTTTTACTCTCCTCTTCATGATCTATTGTCCAGGACTCAATCCAACTCTTCTGTCCTGAACCACATCTCACACTGCCAGTGTGAAATAACTATGCTCCAGTTTAATATGCCAGCCAGCAGAAACGTTTAAGTTCCTGTTCTTTCTGCTGCCTCCACCTACCCTACAGCCTGCTATAACACAGAGCCCCAGATAACAAATAGAAGAGGCTAGCTTCAGCCTCCTATAGGAGGGTGGATGGGTAAATTCACACAGTGAGTCTGGCTATGCAAGTAGCACTTACAGATCCATTATCCCAAATAAGCCAAACTTCTGGCTGCCAGTGCCTGCTTATAAACCCAGAGGCCAGTATCTTCTGTTTCAATTCTTGGACACATCTTTTTTTGAGTCCACTTACTTCTTCAGTTTTCT
Source organism: Oreotragus oreotragus (assembly GCA_006410675.1). Classification (NCBI taxonomy): domain Eukaryota; kingdom Metazoa; phylum Chordata; class Mammalia; order Artiodactyla; family Bovidae; genus Oreotragus; species Oreotragus oreotragus. The sequence goes on along the minus strand of SJYX01019656.1, from coordinate 30,267 downwards.
CTTTGTATATTCAGTCTATCACACCAGTAAGTGAGAAGTTGAATGGTTACCTCAGAGCATTCTTTCAACAATGCTACTGCTATCTCATCCAAATTTCTGCCAATCCACTGATTTACCTTCTTTTAACACTTTATGGCAGAAAGTGAAGAGGAACTACAAAGCCTCTTGATAAGAGTGAAAGAGGAGAGTGAAAAAGTTGGCTTAAAGTGCAACATTCAGAAAACGAAGATCGTGGCATCTGGTCCCATCACTTCATGGCAAATAGATGGGGAAACAGTGGAAACAGTGTCAGACTTTATTTTGGGGGGCTCCAAAATCACTATAGATGGTGACTGCAGCCATGAAATTAAAAGACGCTTACT